>JARHVA010000187.1:6490000-6670000 GCA_037957365.1 Torreya grandis
ATAAAATATAACTACAATGACAAATCAACATGATCATAAAAGTAAACATATAATTATATATAACTCATAGCAATAATATCATGTAACCTAATCAATATCCTACTATCCTATATTGGTATATATCCAAGTTTAGTTAAAAATAGCCATATCTAAATTTGCCAACTATAGATATCCACAGATAATCTATAAAGTTTGCTTGGTGAGGAATCAAGATGTAACAATAAACACATATATTGGCATAAAACATAAGATACAAGATTTGATGGAGGATACAATTATTGTTGTGGTCACACCCATAGAGGCACCCAAATTACAAAAAATAAAAGCTAAGGCATTTAAAATATTCTCAGGGCCATTTCTAAAACACATAATGAATGTGGTAGGGAGCACTTTAAGTGTTCACTACACATATTAAGAGCATCCAACACTATCTTAATATCACACTATTACAAAGGAGGAACAACCATTACATAATATCATTGGTATGTATTGCACTACATTTCTATCTAGACCACTCATCACTATCTCAAAATAGGATATTATTGATGATGATATAGATTTATATTCACTCTTTATACAAGCCTACATAGATTATCATCTTATCAATAGTGTTATGGTTGATAATAGTTCAAACATTAACATGTGTAATATCACACTTATATAATATTTGAGGTATTTATAATAAGATATATCCCCTACAAAAAAATTAATTAGTGGTTCTAGTGGTCATGTTCAAAGCTCCATCAGGGAGATTGTACTTCTACTATAGGTTGGACCAGTACATGTGGCCACTAGATTATAAGTAGTACCTAGTGTAGGTGTGTTTGATATGTTACTAGGTATGACATGGATACATAAAATATGATCCATACCATCCATAGTGCATAGATGACTAATATATATACATGCAAATTAGGTGGTTAAAGTTGATGGTCTTCCATAAAAGTATCCTCTACCTATCCCACAAATAGTTATAACATAATTACTAGTTATAACATAATTACTAGTTACAACATAGTCATAAGTTACAACTCTAAGAATAGTTCTTATAAATACACCATAGAGTTCATTAGAGCCAGCAGTGTAGGTGAAGTCCAATCCTAAATTATTGACATGTACACATACTCTCCCATAGAGACCATTATTAGATATACCCTTGCATCGAAGATATGTTTAAAATTATAGAGGGTCTCCATCTCACTTTCTTCTGAGGTTAGTATTATCGAGTTATCAAGGTTCTCAACATAGGTAACCTATCTCACCTATAGCTTATTTTACTAGATGGGTCCCTAAGACCCCTAAAGTTCATAGGAATCCAAAGTTAGTGGCATAGATTCCTAGCATCACTCAATAGGTAGGGTGATATATAAATCACTCATTACATAGATTATGGGGCCATAGTTTCCCTGTCACATAACACACATGATCACAATTCCTTTATTGAAATAATCCATAGTGATAGTGAGTCTACCATAAGATTCATCAATTCATATTATTCCTCCATTCTTTTACATAATTTCCTTATTTATTAGTCCTTATACATAGTTAAATTGCATGTTCCTTCTACATAGATTATATCTTAAAAACATAAAAAGCATTCAAATAATTACTTATAAACACAAAATTATAGATTAGATGCATTGTTATGTTTACATTTATTATATTTTTTAGATACTACATATGTTATCTTAGTATATTTGGTTTTATCATACATATATGATTAACATGTTCTTTTCAAGTGATTACATATTACTATAGGACTTAGGTCCACTACCTCTATCTATATTTACTATTGTCTACCCACTAGGGGAATATACTATGATATACAGGTCTTCATTTGACATATTTACCCACTTGGTGGAACTCTATAGACAGTTTCAATTACCAGGTTATATATTTATGTAATATACATCATAGATTTAGCATCTTTATATCTTGATATTGATCATGTTACACTGACTCCAATTTTTGGCCAACTATTACTACTTTATACTCAGCATGTGACCATCCTAGATCTTACACTTAATTATATTACATATTCATGCATACTTTCATTTCTATATTTCTTAGTTTAGAGTTAATTTTATATATATATATATATATATATATATATATATATATATATATAATTATTATATCTTGAGGGCATTTGAATATGACATTGATATTTAGTTTTATGCCCCTTCTATTCCTAGTATGTATGCTTTGGACATTGCCCATGTCCTTGTTTGTGCCTTCCTAATTATGTATAAGGACATTTAAACATGTCCTTTTATGTGGATCTAATCCGAATTACTTATTTATTATGTATGTGTACATTTAAACATGTCCTTGTATGTTTTATTTTCTCATATTTAGTGACATGTGCCCATGTTCCTTGTATTGTGACCCCTTAGCCTATTTTTTGTGCATCTTGTATTTTGTATGTATGTTTTATTATATGCATCATGGCCATGATGCTTATCTCTCTTTTTTTTACACACACCAATTCTTGATGCCATGATGGATATCATGTATCTACCCTACCTACTTGTGTGTTGTGATGGACATCATGCCCCATCCCCCTAGGTAGCTACCCATTTATTACTTAGATTTGATTCTAAAGACATTGTTATATCTATCTTGAGATCCTTTTGAATGTTAGATATGATATACATCTTAAATTACACACATATTCTTATATTATCTTAAATTCCAATGTTATACATGCACATTATATTGGATTATTATATAGCTCTCATATATGCTCTAGATAAAACACATTTTATAGAGCTTTTTCTTTTGAGGATAGTTCTTACACTAGTTCAACAACTCCCATCAAAAGAGTGGGAATTCACATGGGTTTTTTCATAGAGATCAAGATCCTATATTTCACTCAAAGTACATTATCAGCACATAGGTTCAAATTGCATAGATCAAACTTAGGTAAACATAATGGGAAAGTAGTGACCCAAAATGTAGTATAGTTTCCTAGAAATTAGATCAAAAAGACACTAGCACCCAAATTGGGACACTAGAACCACATTTAAAAAATGGTGCTATTGTCCAAGACATGGTGATACTATCCACTAGCCTCAGTTCTAAAAAAGCCTAGATTGGCCCAAAAAGCAAAACAAGTACAATATAGGTTTTTCATTGTTTAATTATAGATTTATCAGTTATACTTAGTTTTTCTCAAATTCATACAAGTTTAGCTTAGATTCATATTAGTTTCTTGAGATTAGGGGCATATTATGTAGTATGACCATTCTCATATTCATTTTAAATACCCATATATAAATTATTATAACTCAATCCAAAATCCATATGCTAGGATATCAGATTTGGGGGCATGTGTGAGACACATTAATTCCTTATGCTCACTTATAGACCAGTTGATTAGACACAACGAAAAATTCCATGTCATTATCTAAACTATATACACTTGATATCACATTATTGGTTTTACACCAGTTTCATGCCTTACTCCATCTAGAGTGGTTAGCATTCTTGAGTGGCCCAAAGCTACCTAATGTACTCGAGTGGCCGTATAACCAATATACCTAATTAGACATACCCAGTTAGATATTTACATTTAATTAAAATATTTTAGTTTTAGATGAATCTAATACACATAGGTGGGAAAGTATGGATTCATATCCTACTTGAGTTCTTGATCCACCTACATAAGAGGAATGGACACACTATCAGTCTAATCCAAGCTATTCACAGGTCATGATCCACCAAGTAGGGGAGCACAATGATGGAGTCAAGATTAGATTGAGTTATTGAGACAAACACATATGAATATTGATAAAAACATTATATTAGTACAATATATTCACTTATTGATCACTAGATACATGTAATCACATAGATAATCACTAGGTTTATGTAACTAGTGAGGTGTATTTATTCCTTTCCTCTTTCCTATCTCTTTACTTAGTTTTAATTATTTACTAAGTTTAGTCTTTTATTTTTTATATATTTTAAATAAGTATGTATATATTCATGTTTTAATTATAGGACATGTATTGGATCATGATTCACATACTCAGACCCAATCTCACATACCTAGACCTAGCTTTATGGGATTCACTTCCTAGGTAAGTCAAGATATGATATTTTCCTTTATCCTAGTTATTTATCTTGGATTAATTTTTAAAATTAAGGAGGGGGGAATATAATCACCCAAAATTTCTATTTGAGTGATAAGAGTGATACTTGAGACTAACTATCTTTATCTTATCCCTAGAACTATCTTAAAGCTTATTATCATAATTTTCTAGCTTTCATTCAAGCCACAACATCCCTAGTCAACCCTAAAGTATTTAAAAACACTCATTTATTGATCATATCCCTTCATTCCTAGTGTTTGACTAGTTATACACTAGTGCCATAAAAAAGACACTAATGCCACATGGTATTAGTATCCCAAAAATGGGTGCTAATGTCCTTTACCTTTCTTTTCCCCAAATGGACATATTTTCCAAACTAAAATCTCATATGCTTGGCCTATACCTATTTTACAACCCACATAAGCATCATAATAGTATACATGCATGAATTTTATCCCTCTAATGATTAGGTGAACATTATATGAAAAATACACATTAAAACTTAGAACAAGTTGTGCGTAATTAGGGTTATCAATCTTTATTCTACCCTACTTCTACATAATACCATATACAACAACCCTAAGCTTAGACCACCCAAATTTCTAATCTCAATAACATTCAAGGCACTCAATAACACTATCATAATAGATTCACTTGCACTTTCACTAGCACTTAGGTGGGGATAGCTACATCAGGCTTGATCCCTCCTTAGAGTATTGGTATGTAACTCTCTTCAAAATGAGTTGTTGAGGATGTCTAAATTACCCTACCAACAAACATATTTTTTATCTCATTCCAACCAAATGCCCTAGCTACATGTAAGATTAGGGTTTGTTCATGTAAGTAATAATCACAATAAAAATATAGCATTTCAAGACTCATGCACATAGGAACAAATATCAGATATGTATACATAGGATAACACATAATCTCAAGATAGTCATATATAGAGGACACTACCACCATTTTTACAATAATGAGGATATTATCTAATTGTGGTACTATTGTCTAGGAGGGATTTTGACACTAATCTAGTTTTTGAAATTTAGATCAGCTTCCACCTTAGTTTCCAACACCTATATCATTTCTCTCACTTATTTTCTAGTTAATTTATTACTTTAACTATTTATTACTACTTTTATAAAATTCAAAGATAGTCTATTCTATAACAAATCAATGGATATATTTATTACATATTATTTCCTTGATTTAGCCTACTCATATCTTTAACAAACATAGTATTTACATTCACTAAGTCTTAAATGGTTAAAACACCATTCATAGAAACACTTTTAACCTCCCTACCATTGGGTTGATCCCCATCTCTATTTTTGATTTAAATACCTTCTATACTTTGTGGATACATAGATTCCAAATTCACCTAATATTGTTATATTGGGGTTACCCAATTGAGTTACTATTAAGGGTAAGCTAGTTTTCATCATTTTTAGTATTATAGTGAGGGTGGTAACAACCCATGATCACACCAAGGATATGTAATAGATTACCCTTATTAAATTAGTGTTGTTGGCATAATTGATCCTCCTTGTTATGTGATTTCAATTTTTGGTACTAGTGAACTTGTATTCGGTGCAAGTGTCTATTATGTAGTGACAAAAAAGACACTCATAATTTGATCCTATATATATATATATATGTATGTATATATATATATATATATGTATATATATATATATATACATATATATATATATATACATATATATATATATATATATATACATATATATATATATATATACATATATATATATATATATATATATATGTATATATATATATATATATATACATATATATATACACATATATATATATATATACATATATATATATATACATATAACACACACACACACACACACAGATATATATATATATATATATATATATGTATATATATATATATAATTTATATCATCATGATTGTGATATTTTCAAAAGCTTTAATACAAACTTGGTAGTTATCACACATATTATTATAATAAAGTACATTTAGAGGTTTCATGTCATTTTATGTCACATAGCTCATGGAATTCCATTATTACTCTAGGATACTCATTTTAATGATGTCATTATTGGCCAGATTTTATGCACCATATGTATATCCTTGGTTTCTTTACCTATTATACTTCATCTATTCTACACAATAATACATCCGATTTATCATCGATATTTGGATTTTTGAGGAGATATTTCATACAATCCTTTATTTATTCCACCTTGATTTTAGTTAATATTTCCTTGAAATTTGTTTTAAATTGATCTTGGCCTATAAGAAATTGAATCTTACTTTTTAGGTCCTCAACAAACCAAAAAACATTATATGCATCTTAAAACTATAAAATCACCTTGTTTATGACATCAAATAATTGGCGATCATAGTCCCATATGGATACTCCATGATTTTATTTAATGTAATTCAAATGATATATATCCTAACTGATATATTTTTCATCTTTGATTACCATATTAAATTATATTTCACATCATTTAAAATCATTTTTGAATAATTATTCTTATAAATGAACTCTATCATTATATCTATCAAGGCTCATATAAGGCCACATTTCATGTCTACATCATTTTTTACACCTTTGTATTTTAATTTCATTTCATAGGTTAAAAATTAATTATCTAGGTTAGATGACACATCATAAGTAATTAAGGTAATAAAATCTCCCATGGGGATTAACATGGATTTTGAAGATGGATTCATTATAATTGGTTCAAGAGTTATCTTCACTATCATGTGTGGAATACCTATAATATTGATTTATATGTTTTTCATAAATGAACCCAAATTGGTCCTAAATTTACCTTTAATTATTATACTTACTCCCAACCTATATATATTCTTCAACTCACTTTATATTATACAAATTTGAAATAGTGTCATATACCTTTAGATTCATCTATGGTCTTGGAACCAACTCAAATAGAAATTACCTGTGTATGTAGGCCTAGTGTTTATCGGTTCTTAACATGGGCTTGGTGAACACCTATAGTCAAGATATAGGTAAGATTTCTAGGGAAATGCACTCTTGTAGGTAGTGGTATAGGTCAATACCTTGCTCTTAAAACTTATTTGATGCTCCTTGAGTCATACACGTGCCCTTTCAACTCAATAGGACCATTCAAACATGGAAATATACCTTATATTTCCACTATGGGTGTGAAATCATTCAAGAGTTTGAAATAATATAAAAACCACTAAATTAACATAATGAACAAAAGTGTAACTTTGAGATACCTAAACATCATGTTATTTTAATCATATACCCACTTTATTTTGCATTTGTAATACCCCTATATGATATATACAATATGGGTCAATCTAAACTCATTTAGGCATCATGCTTGTTCATCATATGGAAACAACAAATGATCCTAGGCCTCTATTTTGGTATTTTAGGGAAACTTGTCTCTAAATAAAGTTCCTCATTCTTGAGCATGTTTCATTGAACCTGCCTAATTTTAATGACTTCAAACATGATTTACATGGTCCTTAATTCCCTCTTTAACTTCATGAATGTTTCAAACACATTATATTCTTCCATATAACTCCATGCTTATGTGCAAGGCCACCTATAGGTGGACATCTTTGTATGTAAGACAATGAGTGTGATTATAAGGTAAATGAGCATATGAATGAATTTATACCTAATTCTCAACAATTGTATAAATAAACACACCTCATGGGGGTCTCTTCACATGCTTTTATGTTCCTGTGATCACCTTCAGATCTATGTGGGGGCACCTATATATTTAAAATAGTGTATAGTGTATGGGATTACACTTGGTTATAAAATTTAAAAAGTTACTACAATTGATATTATCCTCTTCTAAAAGGTTAAAAAAATTTCAAATGTACCCTCCAATGTGCTTATTCTTTAGGACACCTATAGATGTACTTTATAGCTACATATAAGGTAGTGAAAGGTATGAATAACTACATGTTATCTAGGTTTTATAATAGTATTAGATCCTCAATAAACTCCAAAATTGATGTTTTTCACCATGAATCACTTGAAACAAGTTTAAATACTCCCACCTTGTGTAATACTCTCCTACAAGAACTAGTATTTGTAGATTAGTAGTATAAAACTATGTATGGAGGAGGACAAGTTTCTATAACTAATCATGTATCATTTGGAAAGATAAAATAAATTTAAAATTTAATAAGAGTGTTTTAAACACCTTTAAACCATAATTTCATCTCCATTAATGTGTTCATGACCTTACACTCCACACTCAGTTGACTGTGTATGACAGTCATGGAGAAGATTGACTGTATGTGTATTTCTTGACTGCAACTTTATGTGAGAAATTTTTAGGATAAACATGGAAGGAATGGGGTAATAAAATTCGTGTAAAACATTAAATTCAACCATAACCATCCTCTTAATCCACTATAAATACATGAAGACTTTTTAAATAGTGAAAACATGCCTATCACCTAAAATGAGACCACCTTACAAACATGAGATGTTATACTCATCAAATCAAATCCAATAATTAAACTAAATATTTAAACAATTTGGGTAATATTTCCATGTCCCTTAATTAAATTTCACTATCTATATTATACGAACCTTCTCATACAAGATGAAAACATATAGGGTATGGGAAATAACAAATAGAAATGGATATTCAACTTGTTAAGAATGGTTCATAAATCATAAATGAACATTAATTTAAATTTAGTCATGAATTTTAATCTAACATATTGTAATATAACCCCCAAATTAATTTTACCTAGAAGTCCTCCTACTGGCCATACTATCTAAAGACCTATTAAATAGTTTCATATGCATAATGGAGTGATGGATGAGCAAAATGGTTTTTAGCCATTTTTTAGAATTAAAAAGATTTAAATTAATTAAAATGAGTCAAAAAATGTTTAATATCCAAAAAAAATCATATCCCATGGGCCACTCTCTCATATAGGCCGTAGAATCTTTGAAACTCCCTCTTTTGCACTTGATTTCTTGATTTTCGATTAACACCTACAAGTTTTTATTAGTAATGACATTATTGAAAAATAATATAATAGGTAAATACATGAGGGACATTTTATGGAAGGTTATAACACATGTATATCTTATAAAACCATACCACTTCATTTATGACTCATAAAATGACCCCTAAGTGACATCATATGACATAAAGACTAATTTGGACTATGACAAAGGCTAATATGATATTAAATGACATAAAATGAAACATGAAACACCCTATGAAATTATACCATACCCATATATTATGTTTTTTAATATATGGGGTTGACCCATTTTGACTTGTGGTAAAAATAATCAACATTCTTGGTGATTTCCCAAGGGTGGTATGTTTGTTATGTCAAGACCAGCTACCTAATCCTATCTATTAGGCCATGGAGTCACATGTACACAATTTTTACACATAAATTTAATTTTAAACCACACCAAAAAATATAAAAATAATAATAAATAACACATAAGATAAGAAACTAAGCAAACACACACTTTTCCTTCATGAACACTTATGGAACACACACAGAAAAACAAAAATAACTAACTCAAACACAAACTAAGATAATAGAAACACTTACTCATAGATCCAAGGGGAAGTTTAAAAACCATATTTATTAATATAATTAAGTATTTAATGAGGCATGTATCCTTTTAACATTTAGCACTTATGCCTCCATCTTCTTCATAGTGTTTGCCAACTTCATTGGCATGATGTTCAATGAGAACCAAATAGATCCAACCAGGTTATCTATGTAAATGAACTCCTATTACATCTAAATAAGCCTAAAATTTTTCATATGAATCTTTAACTACAACCTCTAATTCTTTTGGAATAAGGCATACCTCCTTGGTTTCTATAGTGTTATCAATAAGTCCGAGTTTCCTCTTAGCTAAAAGTTCTTCAAGCTCATCAAGGAGCTCTACATAGTCTACCAAATCGTGGTCATTATCCTCTATGGAAAAATATTTCTCCACATTCTCAAATATTTCAACCTTAACTTTTAAAAGCTTTTTAATCTCTCAAAAGAGTTCTATTTTCTCTTTCAAATCATTTTGTCCCCCTTGTCATTTATAACCACTACCTCTCCAAATTTCTCTTCTTGATGTATGAGATCATCAATATGATCTTCTTTATGATCTAAAGCATCCAAGAGTGGTTCAAAATCAAGCTGAGATATTGATTTTTCCTCAAGAACAACATATTTCACATTAGAATCATGAGGCTCTTCTAGGACTAAAAATTCTTGAGGAATGACTTGAAGTTCACTTTCATCCTTAACAACACACTAAACTTTATGTTTGTTAGAATTATCAACAACCTCATGATCAGTTATGGATTATTATTGAAATACCTCTCTCTTCAAGTCTATGTTACATCTCTTATGAAAAACTACAAAATAAACTTCAATATGTTTCTCTTCATTCAAGAAGGTGTAATTACCTTTGTGTTCACCAAGGGTAGTACCTATGGTGATTTATTCTTCATAGTAAATCATGACATCTTCTTTATTATATATTACTTTAACTTTTTCCTCTTCATTTATTTCCCTCAAAATGAGATCCTTTTTAAGAAAGTGTGACTAAGAAGGTTGATGAATAGGCTCATGAGTTGGAGGTGAGGAATGAGGTATGGTGAAAGGCTTATGAATTGGAGATGGAGTGTGAGATGTAGTAGAGGGATTTTGAATCGACTTAGGAAAGATAAATTTACTAGTAAGCTCATGGGGAAGTGATAGCATGGGTTGGTTATAAGGAAAAGTGCCTACTTTAATAGAAGTTATACCTTGCCAATAACCTCCTTTAGGATCTTCAATAGTAGTATGTTCATTCTTAGCCTCTTTGTCTTCCCACATCCTTAGCCTATATATTGAGCATTGAAGGCACTTATTTTCCAAGTCTATTTATCCTTTGATACCCCATTAATTTCCCTCTTTCCCTTCAATTATATCTAAAAAATGCATACAAATTTGGGTAATGCCTCTTAACCATTCCATGAGATGATTAGGATTTACATCAAACTCATTATCCCATGTCCCCATATTATCTTAAATAACTAGTAGCTCTGGTAGGTGTGGCAAGAGGTATTTGACATGAGACGAGGTTGATGGAAGAGGAGGAGGTTATTGATGGGGATTAAGGCTAGCTCTATGTTGTTGGATTTAAATTTCTAATAATTCATACATTGTCATTTAGTATATTTATGTACAATAGATATTATTATCTAATTTATCATGAAAAGACTCATAATATTAATCTTGAGGTTGATATTCATCATAATATGGTTGATAAGGATCATGTTGAGAGTGATAGGTAGGCATTTACTGATAAGTTTCTTGGTATCCTTAATCATAGGACTATCTAATAGCATGATGTCCATATAGAGAGGGAAATTGAAGAAAATAAGGCTTCCATGGCATATAGGGTTGATATCCATTGTAATAATATTATTTATGAATGTAATGTGGTTCATAGTAAGGTTGATAAAAAGGTTAATGATATGGGTATTAACCATATCTATTAATATCAACCTCATATGTTAAATTAGATGTAAGTACTAATCAAAACTTTTAATAAAATATACTTGGGCTGCTTACAACTAGAAGTTTTCATTTAGATATAACATTGGTTATATATTTCTTAATTCCAAAAGATGATTAGAGGAAAGACACACCAACAATATTTACACTCTTTTAGACAATTGTCCCACTAGGAATTCCATAACTATTATGACCAAGTCCTACACCCTAAAATATGGTGTTCAATCCTCTTCCATATTTTTGGAACATGGGAATACTTATAGGTATGTGGGTTTACCTATAGGTAAAAGTAAACCTCCAAGTTTAAGGGCTAGCTCCCTTAATATACCTTGAAATGTTTATCACCTAACTAACTAGTTATTTATGAGGAAAAGATTTCTAAATTTTCATGAAATGAAAATAATATAAGGATTTGATAAACCATAAGGATTTACATAATACAATCATATTTCATAAAGATACAAGGCATATAACATTAGTTTAAAATTCCTAGAATGCTTTAGCATTAGTATTTCAATATGAAGGTGATGTGCATGAAGGCTATCCAAGGTAAGTGAAACTATAGATTATTTGGAGATATTAAGGATCATTTTATAATTAATAATATATCCATACACTTAATAAAACTTCATAGAACCTACTATAGTGAATTCACTTGCATCAAACATGGAAGGATTGAGAGAAAGTAAGGATAGATATCTCTTAACTATTCACTATACATCTCTTCACATACTTTGAAAATATGAGTTAGGAACTCAAAATGCATTTAATCTATTTTTATAATGAAATTTACAATGTCAAATCTAGCAAGGATTTTCCATACATGGTGTGGTATTGTCTTACAAGAGCCAAAATGACTACTACTTATAGCATTTGAGAGAAAAGTGAGAAAAGAGAAGTACAAGAGACATAAGAACACTTGTAAAGTTAAGAGGAGGATTTAAAAATGTATGAGAATGAATTAATAGATGTAAAATTCAAGTTTTCATAGGAAAAATGTCTCTCCAAATCATTAAACTCATGAAATGTGATGTAGGATTCCTCATTGCTTGCTTAGAAACCTACCTTCGTCATTTGGCCTTCTTGGAACAACCAAAATAGACTATGGACATATGTGATGATTTATATTACTGGTATATGTTATATACATACTAAACCATTCATTTGTTGCATACCTCATCATTAGGATTCTTCTACATATGAGTTATCATTGCCTGTATTCCAAATAAATCCTCTTTCGTTCACCTTACACATTTGGTGCCAAATTTGCATTTAGTTTTAAAATATGATCAATACATTGGAGTTAATGACAATTTTAAATACACTCTATGTACTTATATTCATTAGGTAGTCCTTAAAATTCCTCACACTTAGAGTTTTCACCCTATCACTAGCTTGTCCACTATCTCAGTTTTGACTAGTTGAGATGAATTCACTTATAAACACACTTTTGAGATCTTCTAGTGAAATAAATTTACATGATGGATTATATAAAGTCCTGATATCTCTCATAAAGTTTATTTCATCATTTAAAACCCCTTAATACCTACACAACACCAAAAATAGTCAAAGAAATTTATTTTACCCCCTATTCATATAGGTATGGTACAACTCATATTGATTTAGAGAAGCCCTGGAGAGTCCTCTACAAGTTCCAATCACTTTCATGTTCATTTTATATCATATATATATATATATATGTATATATATATATATATATATATATATATGTATGTGTGTGTGTGTGTGTGTGTGTGTGTATATATATATATATATATATATATATATATATATATATATATATATATATATATATATATATATATATATATATATATATCATATATATATATATACATCTTCATTTTCATAATCATGTCTTTGGCAAGGGTTTGAGAGGGTTTAAAATAGTTTTGACCTTTAAGGATTTTTCATAAATATATAACATTCAAACCATAAATAAATCCTTCAAAAATTAAGTTAAATACCTTATCTAACATCTCCTACTTCCTTATTTTCCCATGAAAATCTTCCAAGTAGATGTGAACTTCCAAACTTACCTACTCAGGCTCCTTTCTTCATTTTATGTAGTCCTAATGTGGTCTTAATCAAGAAATGACATTATTATAGTTTTACTTACATTACATAAATTTAAACATACCTCATTACTCCAAATAAACATTTACCAATTATTTATAATGTTAATCCAATGTCAAAAGTGGTATTAGACCCTCAAATGGGCAATAGGCCTAGTTTAGACCTAAAGGTCTTTGACTATATACATTTAGGCTTGGGTCACCTTACTTTACTATAAACACATAAGGTACCTTTATAATTATTTTACATGCCTATAAAATATTTCCATCTTATTTAATGGCCTTATTCAATCTTCAACTCAACCTTATATCTCTTCATATTGATCCTGCATGGTTTCACATTTTGGGAGTGCCCTTTGTTTGGGACAAAATAGAGGGCTTCTCCCTAAATGTACTATAAAAAATAAATAATGAGGAGATTATATAATTATTAATGAAATTATGAATAATTTTAACGGATATATCATCTTATTATCTCCCTTAACTCCTTCAAAACCCAAGATAGACACTTGGATATGCTCACTATGTGTAGGGTTTATTCATAGACTATAGGTTGCTTGTATGAGAGCTCTTTCATAACCTATTTTCATGTTATGAGGGTACCATGGGATGGTTATTCCAATTTTGGATATCTTTAAATAATCTATATGATTATATTCTCCTTAAAACAAGCTTTGTTCACCTCCCATCTTGATTGGTCTAGGTTATAGGTCATATGGTTATGACTATGTTTCTTCTTCTTATAGATGATCTTACATGTTTTAGGACCTATATCACTATAAATATACTTAAATTAAGTCCCAAAATTAATTTTTAATTTTATTGACCTATCTACATCGTGTTCATATAATACCAACACTCATAACATTATGCTTCTATTTCACTATCAACTATAGTTGACTATAGCTACCAATTATTGGAGTAACAAGGGTACTATAGGTGCATATCCAGATTGGAAACAATGACATATAAATTTTTATTTATTTTTTTATCTTAGAAATAAATAAAATATAAATTTATTGTGTATTTAGGCCTATTATCTATTGGTTCACAACATGGTCTTAGTGAACACCTATAGTCAGGTTGTAGGTACTGTTTCTAAGGCAATGCACACTTGTAAGTAGTAGTATAGGTCAAGAACTTGCTCTTAAAACTTATTTTATGCTACTTGAATAAAAAATTTATAATATTAACTTAATATGACCATTAAAAAATGGACATATACATTACATTACCACCTTAGGTGTGAAAGTATTTGAGATTTTGAAATACTATAGAAATCATTGAATGAACATAGTGAACAAAAGTGCAACTTTGAGATCCCCAAATATCACGTTATTTTAATCACATACCAAATTTTTTTTCATTGGTAATAACCCTATGTGAAGGATAAAATATGGGTGCATATAAAATCATTTATGCATCATGCTTGTTCATCATATGGAAAAAACGAAAAAGCATAGGCCTCTAATTTGGTGTTTTAGGGAAACTAGTCCCTGGACACAATTCCTCAGTCTTGATCATGTTTCCTTGAACCTTCATAGTATTTAATGACTTAAAACAATATTTCCATTTTCCTTAATTCCATATCAAACTTCATTAAGGTTTAAAACACACTATATTCTTCCATATAACTCCTTCATGCCTCTATGCAAGGCCACATATAGGTGGACATCTCTGTATGCAAGATAATGAGTGTGATTATAAGGTTAGTGAGCATATGTTATGAATTAATAAATAGTTATCAATAATTTAATAACTTGACACACCTCATGAGTGTCTCTTCACATGATTTTATGTTTCCATGATCACCTCTAGATCTCTATGAGGGCACACGTAGATGTGTATTTATAGTGTACAAGCAGTAAAGTTATATTTCGAATAGTGTACAGTGTATGGGATTAAAATATGTTCTAACCTTCAAAAAGGTACTTGAATTTATCTTATCCTCTTTTAAAATTTTAAAAATAATTCAAATGTCCCTTATAAGGTGCTTATTCTTGAGGATACCAGTAGATGCACTTCGTAGCTATAAATAAGGGAGTTAAAGTAAGGTATAACAACTACATGTTATCTAGGTATATAAACAATATTGGATCCTCCATAAATTCCAAAATGTATTTTTTTAACCATGAAGCACTTTAACCAAGTTAAAATACTCCCACCTTTTGTAATACTCTCCTACATGCACCTATATGTGCAGATTAGTAGTATAAAACTATGTATGGAGGAGGACAGGTTGTTATAGCTAGTCATGTATCATTTGGAGAGATAAAATTGATTTACCATGTAATAATAGTTTTTTAAACACCTTAAAACCATAATTTGACCTCCATGAATATGTTCATGACCTTACACTCCACACCCAATTTACTATGTATGATAGTCATGGAGAAGATTGACTATATGTGTGTTTCTTGACTACAAATTTATGTGAGGAATTTTGGGGATAAACCTAGAAGTAAGGGGGTGAAACAATTAATGGAAAAAATTCAATTCTTAAGCCACTAAAAAGACATGAAGACTCTGTAGATAGTGAAAAATTACCTATCATGCCAAATGAGACCAACTTGTAAACTTGAGATGTTGTACTCATCAATTCAACTCCAATCATGAAACAAAATTTGGAAACCATATAGGGAATATTTCCATGTCCTATTAAGAAAACTCAATCATCTAGATTGTATGTAAATACTCATACAAGAGGAAAACCTGTAGGGTATAGGAAAGAATAAGTAGAGGTAGATAATCAGCTTGTTAAGAATGGTTCATAAAGAATAAGTGACCATTACTTGAAATTTAAACATTAACATGAATATAATTAATTTTACTATCATCCCCCAAAGTCATTTGACTTAGAAGTCCTCTTACTGGTTGTACTACCCAAAGACTTATTGACTAGTTTCATGTGCATATTAGAGTGATGGAAGAGTAGAGTAGTTTTTATCTATTTTTGATCATTAAAAAGCTTATAAATAATTTAAATTAGTCTAAGTAATTTTAATATAGACTAAAAAATCATCTCCCATGTGCCACTCTCTCCCATAGGTTATACAACTTTTGAAACTCCCTATTTTGCAATTGTTTTCTTGATTTTTAGTTAACACTTGTAAGTTTATATTAGTACTAATATTACTAACAATGAATATGATAGGTAATAATATGATGAACATTTTAAGTAAGGTTATAACACATGTATATCTTATAAAACCATACCACTTCATTTATGACCCATCAAATGACCTGTAAGTGACATCAAATGACACAAAGACTATTTTGGACTATGACCAAGGATAATATGAAATTAAATGACATCAAATGAATGATGACACATGATTTGACATTATATTATACCCCTATATCAATGTTTAGACTACAAGGTATTGGCTCATATTGATTTGTGGCAAAAACGGTCAACATATACATTGAGGCCCAAATTTATGATGCAAAGGTGTTATTGAGGGCCTAGGTATTGGAGGATGAAACACCCTCACTTCATAGTATTGGCAAAATAGATTATCACTTAACTAGTAATGACATCTCATTGAGATTTTTTCCAAATGTTGGGGGATGTTATCACAGTTTTTAGACCCTAAAATGATGAAAATAAAAGGATGAGATATAGTCTTTTATTCCCAAGATTACCTTAAGATGTAAGCTAAGATTATACACAAATACACATGAGATAACACACAAAGGCCTAGATCACTTTTGATCCCAAATATCACCTTAAGATAAAAGGGAAGATCATACATGACTTCATTCTATACATACATAGGCATCTAACTCAAAAGATAGACAAACAAAGGTTAGTTTAAGTTAAACTTTTAAATGTGTATGTTTGGGTTTGATTGATTGATCTTTGGATTTGATAATTGTGATAAGTTTGTTATTAATTTGATAAAAAATATTATCTTTATCAAGTGAAAAACCTATAAAAAATATTTTTAGTCTCAAAAATTCACAAATGCCAAACAAAGAATAAAAAAATAATGTTATGCAAAGTGCAAATAATGGGATGATTAGAAATTGTGTTTTTTCCACAAAAATTAGACAACAAAGACAGATACATAAAAGTAAAAATTTTGAATTGAGAATTAAAATTTTCATTCTAAATAGTGTAAATGATGGGGTTATCATAAACAACTTGATGTTTACACTAGAATCAAATAATATAGATAGATAGATAGATAGATAGCATAGATAGATAGATAGATAGATAGATAGATAGATAGATGGATAGATAGAAGAATAAATGTTATACATATTAGTGGAAATGTTGTTCTACAGAGTGAATATGATAGGAGGATCACACATGACATTATGTATACACTATAATTATATAAAGTAAAAAAAAATAGAAACACTGAACAAAGAGGTAAAAACATCATTTTGTAAATCATAAACAACATGAGTCTAAGAATGAAAGACTGAAGTTAAAAACAATAATTTTCACTTTAAATTGATCTAATTATATTCTATAAAATGACCAACCAATCCTAAGGTACCTAACAAGACAAATGATGTAATAATTATGGGTGCATGAATCTCACTAGGTGTGCCAAAATATATATGTAAAACTAGCATTAGTACATAATTTTTTTGAAATAACCAAATTACTATAATAATTAAATAAATACCTATGATAAGAATAAAAAGGGAAAATAGACACAACTTCACTTACCAATGACTATTATCCCTTTGATTTTTTCAATTTGATCATTTGATTGTTGGATGTGATTACTCAAATTGGTGATGCATAAGAATAAATCAGCAACATGACCCCTTGGTAAATCAATTTTTGGATTTATGGATGTTTGATGGCTTGATTATTTATTTGAAAATACTTTTTTAATTATTTGTTGAATGTGAGGAAATATGGTTGGATTTATATTTTTTTGAGAGTGATATAGATCACTGATCTTAATCCAATATCAAGTGATGAGAATTGGTAAAAGTACTCATTAAATGAGAGAGGTTGGGAATTCATGGGTTTTACTTGGGATTTTATGACTAAATGGAATTGGGATTTGACCCATTGCCTTGGATTTGGTGTAATACATTAGGATTTTGAGATGATATTGCATGGGGATTTGGGGGAATTTGATGATGTCCTGATAGGGGTTAATGTGAGAATTTTAGATTGTACTTATTTATGAAATTATGGATATTTATATGTACATGGAATATATATATATATATATATATATATATATATATATATATATCAATTCCATATTGGCCTTGGCAATTTCAACCAATTCATTCCACATCATGTTAGTTAATTAACCTACGCTAGTCAACTAACCCATCCCTAATAATAAATTCCATGTACATATAAATATCCATATTATATATATATATATATATATATATATATATATATATATATATATATATATATATATATATATATATATATATATATGTATATATATATATATATATATGTGTGTGTAATGGGGGTGGGTGATGAATAGTGATGGGTTAGGTTACATGTGTTAATAAATGAAGGTATTAATATTAGAATGATGATCATATTAGGGTTTGGTATAGATGGTAAAATCAGGGTTTTAAATGAAATTAGTGTGGTATAGTGAATAGGGTGATGATAGGTTAAAATAGACATTAATATGTCTAATTTTAGGTGTCTACATTTGTATTTTGTATTTTTTAGATAATTATACAATGATAACCAATTATATTATCAATGGGATGATTGCATGTAGGTCATGTGTTGAATGTGGTTAATGTACCCATCATGGTCAAGTAGTAATATGTGTATCTAAGTCAAAATTTTAGAAATAATCTCATGTTTTGATATACCCATCATGGTCATCATCAACCATATTATTCTACATATGATACATAACCCTATGAGCCATACAATTGTGTGGAATCTGATGCATAGTAGTATAATGTGACTGTGTTCACTAAGGAACATGTGGATAAATTTATAGCATTAGTCTAGGATGTGGTGGTCTATAATTTCTAATGGAAATCGTGAATCCTAAATATATCTCTAATGCAAATTATTATGTAATATTGGTCAACTATGAAAATTTACTATATTCATTTGAGTTGTCTTATTAGAATATACCTTAACATGTTATAAAAATAATTATTATATATGTTGTATTATTATGACCTTGTTTGTATCTTAGTCTACTAAGATACATAGGATTATTATAGGTTATCATATCCTATGAATACAATCTAGTGAACCCCATGAGAATCCTACCCCACTAGTAGTTTAATTGCCTTCACCTTTCCATTTTAGTCTCATCATTTACTTCACTTTAGCTTCACCATCATTATACATAATTATTAACCCAACTTGAATCCTATTCCACTACTAGTTGTATTGTATTCACATTTCCATATCTTTCTTCTTAGATCTTCCAATTTGACAAACACATGTCAAAAGAAAATTTCTTTACTCTTCTTTATTTTTCCATAATTTTTCAATCATGTCATCCCATAGAGTTCCAATCTGAAAATGAAATTTCATATTCAAATATATATATCATAACATCATATATGGAGGGAAACCTTAAAATATTTTCCCTAGATATTTATGTTTCTAGAATTGTCAATATTACCACAAAGAACCTTCCTATTTCCATCATAAGTAAATATCTATACCATGATCTTCACATTGTTAGTAGCCATCACTCTAATGAAAATAGTGAACAATATGGTTTTACCAATTTTCATACACCTTATAACCAACCCCTAGATGAGGAAAACCTAGTTCACATGCCTAAAACAACATGAATCATATGTGACCTTTATCCTAGAGCTTATAGGGCTGATCAAACCTATCTCATAGATTCAATCTCAATCTCATTTCCATTTGAACCCTCAACATTTGAGAAAAAATACATCATCTATGTTGATATATTTATGTCTTAGTTTCATATCATAAAAACTACATCATCCATGGATTAAAAAGTGTCAATACAATAATAATTTGACCTTATATAACCAATAATTACATTGGCAATCCTAATATAGTTATGCATTAGCCATAAACCAAACTATGTTGATATATTTTTAAATCTCCTCCTCTCAAAAGTAATTGTACTAGTGAAACACTCAAAAGCTTATACAATTCAAAATTTTCTACATTTCAAAGATATTGTAGCTAATATTATAATAATGTATCGATACATTTCCTTCTATTTCTCCCAATTGCATCAATAAAACACTACATAATGTTGATATAGTTTTATAAGTTTTTCTTGACTATATCAACCAAATTGATACATCTAAAGCTATTTTTGTCCCAACTAATTATAGTGGCCAACCTAATATAATTCAAAATGTTTTTGTTTTTCATGAACATGTTAGAAAAATTGATAAATTTCATCCCAACTTAGTTACACAATATTATATCATCCTAACCAACTTATTTCATTTTAGTCATGTTTCACCAAGTTGTATCAGCTTGGATGATATCATACAAAATAATTGATAGAAAAGGTAATCCATATGTTGATATTTATTTTTATATTAATCATAATTCTATATCATCTCAGTTTAAATCACGTGTTAGGTCATTCTGTGATGCACATCCACATTTCACTTCATATTTTGGGGAATCTTGTGATCCCTAACTTCTCTCAATTCATATTTTAGGAAATTTTAAAATTCCCATAAATAAATAAAATTAACCTTTTGGTCTTGCTAATATACACGCTCTTCCTTCACATTTCACAATCTTAAGTAAATCCAACTTCAAAATCAATTCCAAGAGACAAATATGTGTTATGTTTGCTAGTTTCATTTCTTGCACATAGTTTATTTATCTTACATAGATTATTTTTTTATCAAGATAACACTTTATTTCAAGTAATTTTATAGCACATTCTTATGTTGCATATTATACTTACTTTATCTACACCTCAAGGATTCTTAGCATCAATCTTAGTACTTGTTCTTGGTACTTAGGTCTCTTATTATTTTTACACCTTTTAGTTTTTCAATTTATGAGTTACATGGTAAGATCTAGGGAATTAACCAATTCCTCATCATAAATTCCCATAAACTCATTATTATAATTTTATTTTTACTCTCTCTTTACTATTATCGACCTTAGTTTCTCTTGTGGATCTTTAGTATCACCTTATGGTTTTATTTTGTTAGCATTTTATTTTCCCTTTATTTTGGAATGATTTAATGTTATCCTTAGTTTCCATTTTATATATTTGGTAGTACCTTAAAATTTTATTATAAATCCATATGGAGAATAAAAATATAAAAATACAAAATATTAAAAAACCATATCATAATAAAAGGCAATTTTAAAATGTAATTTATATCTTAAAAGTTAGATGACACAAAATGACATGATATCGAAGATCAAACTCCAAATTTGGCTTGATGATATATTCAAGGTCCATTAGGGTGTGGTAGGATATTATAGTAGGTTAGTAGGTATTATTACATCATTACTTACCTATATTACATTCATGTTCCACTTAATTTATCACAAAAGTATGTAATCTTCACAATACATTGACGAATCTATAAAGGGTTCAGAGAATGGGGAACACATTTTGGGAAGGTAAGATCCCTTTTATTTTCCATGCATCTAGACTTGATGGGATGATATTTTACACTTCACTTGTTATCTCAAGTTTATGCTTGCTAGGTGGATCTCCCCAGGTTTTTGATTTTTAAATGTCTTAGCATTACCTATATGATATTTGTCTATTATCTCCACTAAGTAATTATACATCACCCTTGTAATGCCTTGCATCCTTATATCTACATATCATTTTTTCCAATTTCCAATTGATGGATATTATTTCTAACTAATCATGTCCCTCTTTCTTATATTCCCATTTTCTTTTGCTTTTAATTATACTTGACTCTTATCATTTATTTATGATGTCTTCAATTAGTGATTTTCATTGTAAGGCCTCAAGGTATTTATAATGAGGCCTTCCTCACAAATGTCCATCACCATTAATTTCCACACCATATTTTCATCATAGTCATGTATCTATATGGTCATATTTTACTACACTTTTCTTGAACACAAGCATCAATTTTGAGTTTTCACTCATTAGAGTCTTCACTTCCCTTTTTACATGTCTTCATTTGAATTTATTGTGCACTTATCTTACATTATATGTATTTATATTCATTTTTATCTTACCATTTATTTATCCAAGTTTACACTTGCTTTACATTGGATGACACTTCACATACAATCATTTCATATCCTTGTTCAATTATCTTTCACATTTACTTACATTGGATGCCTCTTTTATAGTTGTTTTCACATATTATGTTTTTATGTTTCTTTCATATCAATGTGATTAAAAATTTTTGTACAAAATATTTTACATATATTATGTCTTGCCTTAATATTTTCATATTACTTACATTTGGTATGTTTTACATTCATTTATTGATTTTTATCCACATCTTTTTAAATTTATTTTGCCATCTACTTAAGAGGTCATTTTCCACACTTTAGGTTTTTTTTAACCATTCATTTGTTTTCTAAAAATGATAATAAATGAGTAAAAATCCATGTAAAAAACATAAATGGCATGTCAAAATTTTCTCCATCAAGAATACATAAACAACATTTAAATCTCTGGCTCCATGGTCCACCTTCATCCCACATGGTGGGTGAGGTACCATGCTCCCTAAGGAGATTGTATTTTTTAGATTATTATAATGAAATATTTATTATGTTATTATGGGATAACAATACTTGTATATTTCCCTAAAATATTACTATTTTTATCTCTAATTGGTTTACTTGAGCCAAAGTCATTATGTGGGAAACTCCATGGTCAAGGTAATTTGTTTCATAATTTCCTACTATCATCCTACACCATCACCTCTTTCATGAAATACCAATGGATTAAAAAAATTATATTGTGGTCATATGACCTATGAAATAACAAAAACTAGTCCCTACTAGCTAACATATAATTTATATGAAGGTACAACTAAATCCCCCACCTATATAGTATCGAGCTATAGTAACACATCATCTAAGAAATGATGGGTCATCTACACCATAGTCCTTCACTATTCTTTCTCCATTATTTCATCTATAAAATAAAACCAAAACCAACATTATATTAACATATATAAAAAATATTCAAGTAATTATTTCACTAGTATATATCATGTATATCTTAAAGTGTAGAAAAAGAAAGTGATAATGAAAACTTAATGTATATATTATTTTTACCTATCTATGGGTGTTGTTTGGAGATTCTCTCACTATATACCCTACCTCAAAATATAGGAATATTATATAGACTCAAGATATCTCAATTCCCTACCCACATTTCATTTTGGACCATAAGAAACAACACCTTGATATCCATAGTCATCCCTATATGATCCATCTATCTTATCATGATGGTTCTCCCTTCACCATCAAAAAATCAAGACTGGCTCCTAACTAATCCATTTCTCTCTCCTATAATTTTATTTGACATCACCTCCCACCACATGCATCATAATGAGATGTCAAAACTGGTACATCAATTAATATGCCATGTCATCATGTTCCCCATGGATCTTTTGAATGTCTCACCTAATGGGGTGGGACCACCAGTGATGTTTTTAGATGCATTAATCCAAACCATCCATGCACACATTCACACACATTTGGCTCCAACCACCAAGTTTAATGACCCATGATCCAAGATCTCACCCATGCTCATACATTATATGGCCACAACACCAAAGAATCCATTATGCTATGATATGTCCTCCATATGATTTTTTCCCTAAAAATGATATATAAGGCTAGTTGTAGAGGGATCCACCTCAAAACTCAATCTTTCTCCCAACTCCTTATGCAAGGTAGGTAGTCCCTAATTTGATGTGGGTGCCCTTTTGGTTATTACATAACAAATCACTTGTAAATATAGTGTGTAAATAATGTAACTATCCTAATGGTCTACTAACCCATGCTTATAATCCAATAAAAATGAAATAATTACACCTAAATGGTAGCTCCCATATCATACATGGTTCCCTACTCAAATGTAGATTGACACAAAGTAATAATGTAAAATGACATGAAACCAGTAAACTTATGACATGATAATTACATGTTCATAAGCTTGATGATAGCCTTTTGGATATCTAGAATGTTAGATACAAAATAAAAAAAGTATGATGATCAACTTTCATTGATTATATACATGATATCTCATAGCCTACCTATAACATCCCCTCTAGGATATACTTACAATAACATGATTCTTTTAAATAATGTATTCATACATTATATTACACCATGAGAATATAATGAGTGATCCATTAAAAATACTCTAAATATGATAACTATAAAATAAGCATGTGACATTAATCTATCATTGATCAATATCATCAAATGAAACACAACATAACTGAATATAGAAAGTAATTATAGATGTCCAACCATGGATGTTAAAAGCATAAAACCACTATTATCAATGCACAATAAATAAATAATTACATTTCATCAAAGATAATTCTTCAATAATAATAAATAATAATATAGTATAAAATATACAAGATACAAGGATCCACAAAGCATGAGTTCCCTAAACTCCAGTATCTATGATAATCTCAAGTGTTGTCTCTAATTAATTGTTATTTTAAGGAGGGAGAGCATCATCTGAGTGGTTTTCCACACCAACCATAGACCATATATCCCCCACATAATTTCCCATTATGGAATGGCCCTCCCTTCCTAGATGAGGAGTAAGTGATGGTGCGGGAATCCAAAGAGACAAGCTAGTACCCATGTGTTATATGATTTCTAAGAACATGCAATGTACCATAAATAAATCCATTCTAACATGATATCACAAAAACATGTAAATAATACATATGAAATGACAATGTTTAACTAACATTACTTTTTCCAAAGTTTTCAATAGTTATTGATCTCTAGGATTAGTCAAATTCACACACAACACTTGATTGGATTACCTTCATATGGTATTGGTGATGCTAAAAAGCTAGTGAAGTCCATCTCACTACTTACTCATTACTATAAATATGATATTTGGTTAACATAAATATATACAACATATTCATACATACTACTTCCTACTAGAAAGCGTAAAACATTCTAAACATTGGAATAATCAAAATGCATATATTTATTCCATCAAACATATGAATGAATCTCTGAAATATTATTTATCACATAAATAATTAAGAATAATAATTAAAATTTATATAAATCAAGTATAATCTATCTTTAGACTTCATACTCAAATTTCTATAAGTAAACACAAATGTAATGCATTCTATGATAAGCACTATACATACTACTCAAATTCAATAACTAGTCATTATTAGAAAGCCATATCTCTCATGAACACATAATATTTCATTTTAACATTTTTTATAATTTTAGGAGGTTGTATGAATGTATAAGTAAGGTTATAGTATTCAAAAGTCTATGACTTAGTTTTGAACCATCAATGGGACTATAAATATAGGCAATCATCACATGCACTGTTACGTGTGTATATGTAGTTATACATACTAGTACACTCATGGTACGTATCGTACATAAGTTTTCAATGGAATAATATACACTATACTAGCCACTAATTATCAATAAGTATTAGTGAAATATGTTATAGTATACTATTCATTAACAATACACATAGTCCATACATATGCTAACCATTAATGGCATAACCATAATGTATACTAACTACTAACCACTAGATCAATATTTAGTAATAAATTATGAGGTACATTATCTAGTAATACAATTATACTTATGAATGAAGAGTTTCATGTCATTATATAAGCAAAGATATATTTAATATGGGATTTAATATAGCATTATACCCAATGAACTCACAATTATATATAGTTGATCCCTTTTGCACAATTACTATTTATATACACTATTGTTATATATATATATATATATATATATAGGATTTAATATAGTTGTTATACCCAATGAACTCACAGTTATATATAGTTGATCCCTTTTGCACATTATTTATATACATTGTTATATATATATATATCACTCCACTTATAATTCCACATATATTAGTCAAATAATATATACATTATTATGAAGTATTATGTATATTTTATAAAGTAGATCTCAAATCATATTAACATACAAATCATACTCTTTTTTCTTAACAACTCCCATCTGGGTTAGACTCCTTATATATATATATATATATATATAGGATTTAATATAGTCGTTATACCCAATGAACTCACACTGATATATAGTTGATCCAAGAAAAAATGGATAATGAAGAAACTAAAGATGTAAATGCTAAGGAGGGTAAAGAGTTGTCTTTTGAAGATCCTAAAGGCCCACTTTGAGGTAGATATCTCTCTTGAGAAAGAAAATAAGACAGAAGGAAATGCATGGCAAGCAGAAACCATATATATATTTATCAAATCATCCTATACCAAAGGGTAGAGGATCGATGGAGAGAGGTAGAAGGCAAAATTCTTGGCTGAAACTAGAAATAAATTATCAGCCAATGGAGTCAGGTTGATAATGAATCACCTTTGGAAGAATATGTTATGGAGAAAATTAAAAAATCTTATGAAAAGAAGACAAACACTAAGTAGAAACTAGAAGCAATAAAAAAATCAGCAAATATGTATCTATTCTTAAACTTGGAAAAAGAGATGAGCAGATTTCAAAAGTGAAACTGAATGTTGGCTATCCGGATAAGCCTGGAAGAAGACCCATAAGGAAAATCAGAGAGCTAGAAAGCAAGCAGAATATAGCTGATGGAAGGCAGGCAACAATTTTGGATTTTAACCCTAAAAAATAGTTATCAATCATTATTTGGAAATTAGGGGGTTGAATGTATAATGAATTAAAAAATCGATTATAATCAAATCACTTCATATATATTTACACACACCACACACACACACACACACACACACACACACACACACACACACACACACACACACACACACACACACACACATATTACGGAGTTATTATTAAGTTTTTATAAAACATTTGTGACCAAAGTCCTATAGATAGCATTATACAAAATATTATATATAAATTGATTTTCACTATACCTAGTGCGTTATGAATTATATTAAGTTTATTAATAGCTTGTTACATGTTTAAATTTATTAAACCACAAAATATAATTGTCATGCTCATCACTCTTATATCACCCAATATATTTTTATGTACCTTAAATATGAACCTTATAATTATGAACCATATATTTTTAAAATCTTATAGACTAATCTATGTTATAAGTAAGTTCATATAATTTTTGTTCATAATATATAATATAAATAAGTTCATAGAGAAATTTTTGTACATAATAATTATTCATAATATATGTTATAGGTAAGTTCATATAGTTCATAATACATCTCTAAATAGTTTTGATTATTCTGATAGAAAAAGTCACTTTGATAGTTAAGAACTCTTAGAGTTCATTCATATATATTATTCTACTCTATGGTATATGGTTATATATAATAAAATGATATCATGAACTTTGACATGGATGTATTTAACTCTAAGTTATGAATTCATGATAACTGATAAGAATATGTGAAACTCAGTGAGAATGATAAATGAGTAAACTCATGATAATTTTGAACAATGTGTTATACTTGGGATTCATGTTTATATTAAATAATTTACATTCTAGTCTAATATACTTAGTATATTGGATGCCAGATACCATAATATAAGCTATTCCATAATATGGTGAATTACATGAAATTCCTTATAAGGTATTAAGAAGTTATATATCCTATATTGGCACTTTTCCACACTAACTCGATGAAAAATAATGAAATCTAAATTAATTTTAGACAGATCATATTTTAGATAAAATTAATTTCATATATCCTAGATCACAATGTCTCCATGAAATTAGTCCCAATCTATATTTTCCCTTATAAATGTTCTTTCATAATGTGTGTGTGTGTGTGTGTGTGTGTGTCTATATATATATATATATATGTGTGTGTGTGTGTTGTGTCTATATATATATATATATATATATATATATATATATATATATATATATATATATATATATATATATGTAAGCTATTCCATAATATCTAATCAATATTAAGAAGTTAAAAACTTGGGGTGATTATTAGAATACATATTAACATTATATATATGAATTTGATTTGTGTTTATCATTTAAGTCTAATAGAATGTAAAGTATTAATATAATGGATACCCATAGAAATTCCTAACATAAACTTAATCTCTTTACATGGTTTTTAATAACATGATATTGTATTAACATGTTATACGAGTATGCATGTATAATAACATTAACTCTAAGTTTATCATGTTATTAATATAATAAATATACTATGATGATATGAAATCACTCTAATTATAATTCTAATAAATCCTAAACAATAATTACAATTACTTCCCCTACTTATCAAAAACATCTTATTGGTCCTTACCTTCAACCACTACATTTTCTTCTCCACTCTGTACTCTCCTCCTTTTTCTATTTCCTCTTCCTCTTTTTCTATTGCACTTCACTCCATTCCTTTCTTCTTGGTAAGAGTATGGATTTTTATTTAACGCTGTCATCTTCTTTCCTTTTTTATTCAATGATTTTCTTCTATTTTATTCTTTTTCTTAAATATATTTTTCTAAAACTCCTAAGTATCCATATTTCTTTTAATAAATTTATTTTATCTCTTTTTATGTTTTTTCTTAATTATAATACAATACCATTACTAATAATACAATTATTTTATTCATTTTTCCTTTTTTTTTTTAATTTTCCAAATACTTATTAATAATATGTATTAATAATAGGTAATCAATAATAATCATAATGGCCTTATTATCAATAAAATTAACATAATGTCAATAATATTATTTTATCCAAAAATGTTAAATATCATTACATAGATTATATATGTCTTCTCCACTGAAAATGGCATTCCCAAAGTATCATAAAGATAAGTAGCTTATGTTCTAAAGCATTCCAAAGTCTTGAGCATTAGTCTTCATTCATGTTTATGCAATTTTACATTTTTAAAAACATTAATAGTCATGAACACATTAGCACAACATAAACACAATCACACAAGATTAATTCCACATAAGCATTAAACTACACCAACATGAAACTAATATACATAAAAAATTATCTAAATACAAATAATTATGAAAAATCTACTAATGCTAACCATTCAAACAATGCATTTAATATGTACTATTTAACTTGGTGTGTACAGGGTTCTATCTATTATTCTATCATCCCCTAACACTTCCATCTATGTTACCATCTTTGATGATGCTCTCCCTCTATCATACTCTAAGGAATGAATCTCTCCTATGTCCAACTCATGAAAATAAGGTAGTTAGCCCATAACATCTTTATATATATATATATATATATATATATATACACACACACACACACACACACACACACACACACACATACACACACACACACACACACACAATATTGTTGAAATAACAAATCAACATGATCAAATTATAAATAATATACAATATAACTAACTCATAATAATGAAATCATAAAATCAAAGAAACATACATGTGTCCCATAATAACATGTGACTTATATATTAATCAAATCAAATAACTAACTATAAATATCCATAGATAATCAAGTAAGTTTTTTAGTGGGAAATTAAGATGTAACACCACAAGGATAGTTTTTTATGCTATAATACATATAATGGCATGTTTCATATCATAGGTGTACCCTAAATGAGTAAACTCAATATTTCATGTAAATCATCTATGGTGATGGAAACCTCCATTGTGTCCCCATCAACCACACATCTAAAAGTGTCTATGATAATTTCCCAATGCTTTAAAAACATATCTATGAACTATGTACTCAAAGGGACCCCAGACATATTCATTATCCCTCCTAAATTCATTTTAATTAGATGTAATATATGCACTTATGTCAACCTACCTAATAAATCTTGTAACCAATTCACATATTTTATCCTCTAAAAAAACCTTCATATCTAAACAATATCAAAAAATGATGCCAAATTATATTTTTACATCAAATTATAAACCAATTGTATTTATATTTACTTTATCAACCATTTTCACTATCTTTTTACTACATTAGCTTATTCTAGATATAAAATATTGACTATGTATTTTATATCTTATTATAGTAACCATACTTGTACTATATCATTTATCCATTTTCTTATTGTATTAACCATACCTATACTATATCAACCATGCAATTTATCCTATAATACTAGCTATATACATATCATATTGGCCATGATTTTCTATTTTATATTATGTCAACCATAGGGTATTATCCACGTATTTATCTCAATATTATACTAGCCATCATTTTATTGTATTAGCCACCTATTTATCTTAATCTACTCTATCAACCATTTATTATGGTATATAATTTTTTAGTAGTTTTACTACATAAATTAATCAACCATTTTGGGTAGTATCAATTAGAATTATCATTTCCCACCACCCAACTATATTATCCTAGATGATATAGTATCTTAGTAGTGGTGATTCCTAATTTTGGCCCAAATAAATACTCTTGCCCCTAATCTTGATATTTGGTTTCTTACCCTTCATCTATCATAATTGTATCTATTTTTTAATGCATGTTTGGGTAAATTCTACCACACATATTTATCTTGGTGCCTAGAATTCTTAATTATATCTTATCTATTCAAATTTGACAAATGAATCAATTAATACATCACTACCAACATGGATCTTATGACTGCTCCTAGAAAACCTCTTGCACATCCAACTCATAGTCTTATAGCCATCTTCTCTTGTTATGAATAAAAATATAATCAGATATCTAGTTTTATCAAAATAACAAAAGGATAAATGAAATTTTTAATTACCTATTTTAAGTAAAAAAATTTGTAATTTTAAATGTTCATCTATTTAACCTTTCATATTATATGCATATCATTTTTTATGTAGGTCTTTTCAATGAATCGAAACAAGTATTAATATCCTATCAAAGCAAGGAATTTTTAAGTGCTAATAAAAAAAATTTTGAAAAAAAATGGATTATTCTTTTAATATTTAGGTTTACCCATCTAACATATATATTTTCCCCTTATTTTAGCTACTTCACATGCAACACCATATTTTAGTCAATAAGGTAACTAAGGGTACGTATAATAATTTATTTAATTTTATTAACATTCATTTTTTTACCATTTTTTTTAATTATGCTATTTTTTATTGCCTATGTATTTATCCCAAATAACCATCCCATGTTACATTATTGTAACATATGATGATATTTTGAATTATTTTTACATGTGATGATCCTTGGGTGGGGCATATCTATACACATGATATTTTTCACTTTTATCACTTTACTAACACTTTTTATTACAAGGGATTGTCAATGCATTAATCTCGCTAAGTGCACACCTTGAAGGGTGCACCGAGAAGGGAGAGTGATTAGACAATGGTAATTTAAAATATATTTTTTCATATTATTCTATCATACCTTCATTTCAATCAATATATCCTCCTCTTAGTATTTTTATGTCATAACTTTTTGTCTACTTTCGATTCAATCTCACTAGCCACCCTATATTCTTATTGTATTAGCCATTATAATATAATCTATTTTATACTTATCTCTCATTATTTTATGGGCCTAGATAATACAAATATGATTTCTTTTTGTTAGTTGTATTGTATTGTCTAGACCAATACAGATATGTGTCAGTAGACATCTTTATAATTGTATTAGCCTAGTCAATACCATTGTCTTAGAGTTCAATATTAGTTATGGATATTGTAATCATATATATAAGGGTCATATTTAATTATTAAATTATATAACACACCCATATACCCTTATTTAACTCACATTTACTCTCTTAATTACTAATAAGAAGAGTTATAGGTTCTGAGTCTAATTAGATGTCTAGTCTTGATTATGGTGAAGTTCATTAGGAGTAGTTGTGCTAAAGATGTGTCCCAATATTTTGAGTTCCCAAATAATGTTATTTAGTCCTTCTTATTACCATTTTATTTATTAAACATACAACATGTCTTGAAAAAGTGACACTTAAGCCAAAGGGGGAGATTGAGGCACCAATAATTCCACCCAAAAGTAAGTATCTTTATCCCTATTATATTTCCTTTATTTACTTAGTAGATTAGATATTGCTTTGCTCATTACTATGTTAGATGTATTAATTATCATTGATTATTAGTTTCCTTAAAAAAATAATTTATTATAGATATAGGTTTTCTTATTCTTTCCATTATCACCTTAGGTTGAACATTGCACCGCATATCTTATTATTAGTTTAATACTTATAGATATCTTGGATCTAGGTTACCCTTTTTCATAAGGTATTTGCATATTATATCCTTATTATAAACTTGATACATCCCTTTATAATAATTATTACAATTAATTATCTATATTGATCCCTATTGAGATTTATATTCCATGTTATAGGCTTAGGTTGTGGAACCCTTTTCTCTTGACATTTGAGTGTAGATTACCACATTTTAGGTCTAGAGTCTTTTTAGGTCCTTACCAACTCTTTTATGTATATGTATGATCTATTTTTATGACCTTTTTTCTATCCTAGTCTATTTAGAGAAAGAGGAGTATTATAAATCATCCTAGCCCATGCATACAATTTGTATTAATGTTTGAGCATCAAACATATAGAATTATGTAGTATCAGATGATGTGACACGAGTAATAACCTTAGAAGGCATGAAATTATACTATGTATGAATATACATATTAATATGTGTAAAATTATGTGTTTTCCCCATACTATGAGTGGACGTCACATGTGTACCAAAAGTTTTTGATATGGGATTAGCTTTAGTAGTATTAGTATCAACATCTATTATTGAAATGATACCTATAAAAGTGCATTAATATCTATGAAGATCTCACACTTTTACTCCCCAAATGTGGAAAACTTATCATCCTTTTCATTTTTTACTTCTAAGACTAATTTAAAGATATTATATAGGTCATGGATTTTTAAATTTATTTTCTCTCTAAATTTAGAAATGGCTACAATTTGTGCATAGTATACACCATCAAGGTCATCTAGATGTATTTAATTGTTGTATTCATTATCTTATTCATAAATGGTTTGAATATGTGGCATATAATAATTATAAATATTTTTTTACTTCTATGTGTTTATTTTTAACATTTTCATGAACATAACAATGAATATCTTCAATTTTAACCATTTTAATCAAGCATGATTTTTCTAAATAAATCTGACTATGCTCAATTTCAACACCACTTGGTCTAGCACATATCCTTAGATGGATAAAATATATAATATTCTTAGGTGGAGTATAATATGAATGTGAAAAACATTAATTATAAATTAATTTTTAATGAAGGAAAATCAAAAATCAAATCTAAAAAAATAATTAAACATTGAAATATGAAACCCTAGGAAAAATAGAAGGAAACCTTAAGGAGACTAGGTTTCATACACTTACTGCAAGGAACAAGTTCACCAATATGTTTTATTTATTTTAATATTTATGTGTCATTAATATTCATTAAAATATTATAAAAAATAAATAGATTAAGATATAAAATTATTAAACAAATCTGATTACAACTAGTGTTTAATCAAAATTTGAATTTATTGGTTTATTAACCCTAATTCAGATAAATTGAATAAAATATAATAAAATAATGTAAAATGAATTTTGGCATATAGAATAATAGTGAAATATAAAATTTGACAAAGTGAAATAGAATGAAATAATTCTAACTTTGAAAAAAATGGAGAACTTAGTTGTTTCTATTAGAGATCTAACTATGTGAAGACAACAAATAATTGAAACTAACAAATAAGAACTAACCCTATAATTACATAGAGATTAAGAATAGAAATTAATAAGGAAAAAATCATCCAACTTAGGATAGGATTGACTATCACTATAATCTTGATGTGGTAAATCCTTTCCTCTAGTGAAAATTAACAAACTCAAGTTAGGATCATTTGTGATAGTGTAAATTAGGTATGTGTGTGGATATTTGACCTTCAGATGTGTGTTGAATATGTAAAAATGACTTCCTCAAAGATGAAACCCTAGTAGGGCTTGAAATGGATGAAAACCTAAAAATAAGAAATTTGGGAATCTAATAGGTTGAGTAGCCCCAATCACCCCTTTCATGACTAAACATTACTTATATACTTAATAATGTAAAGAGGTAAATCAATCCCATGTAGTTTTCCCACTTATATTTTTTTATGAAATTGAGATCCTTGGAAATATTAATGAATCTAGATATGGATTGAATACTCTATCTTTCTTTTATTTGGCTTGAATAAAATAAGATTTGGATTTAGATGAGGATTACTTCAAATGATTAAAATCAAAATTGGGAAGAATAGAGAAGCTTTTCTCAATGTGAAATAATGCAAATGTGCCTTTGTATTTAAATATCTAAGTGGTATAATAGATGGCTTGAATGTGGTTTTATAACAATAAAAAAAGAATAACTTCACACTAAATATCCTAAAAACATTGACCACATTGTAAGAGAGCATTCAAATTTGAAAAAATGACCATTAAATGACTAAGGATAGAAACATCCCAGAGGGGACAAGAAAATTTGATACTATTATTCCATAATGGATGTTTTAATCCTAAAGGAAAATGTGTAATTTTTAGGTCCAAGGATGTCCATACAAATGCTTAGAGGGTTTTTAGAAGTAAAAACATTTTTGTAGGTGTTATTGGAAATTTTTGGGCCTACATACAAAGCTTCGAAAGATTGATTAATTTTCCTAATTAAGATAATAATACAATGATGAAAGAGGGAGATCATATTACTTGAAACACTTTTGAGACACTTTAATCAAGCTTAAAGTTTAATTCTGTTGATCTTAGAGAAATAAGTCTATAGAGTAAATGGAGTATCTAGATAAGTTTGTACATGCAATCTTATAGTTTAGGTCATGAACAAGTTTTTTTATGCCTCAATAAATCATTATATCTTCTAAATATCAAACAAAATATCAAAAGAATAAGTCTAGGGAGATAGATTATCATTAGGATATCACTTAGAAATGGACTAGTCAGCTTGTTTGCACATTTGATAAGTATGCTAAAAAAGTCTCATAAGCCCTTGATTGATGTGGACATGTTGATCTTAGTACATATATCATCCCCTAAAAGTTTCATTCCTTCACACTTTATTTGTTTCAAGATCTAAGACCTCAAAGTTAACCCAATAGAGTAAGATGTTCATGCAAACGTAAAATTTTAAACTCAAGCAAAAATCCATTGGTGTTTAAAGTTTAATGTTCTTACAGACATCAATGATGGTCATATGGATGTCATTGATGGTTGTGTGGATATCGAAATAAATCTTAGGAAAAAGTTATGTGAGATTAAATATTACAATCTATAGGATGTTAAATACATCATCATGGATGACAAATGATGGGTGCATAGACATCAATTTTAAGACACGATAAAGAGTAGTTGGATTTCAAATAGAAAGAAAATCTAACAGTCAAAATTTTAATGTACATTAAGATCAATGAATTTAGATAAGTCAAAAGGGTTAGAGGATCTTAATGATGAATACAAAGAGGACAAGTGTCAAAAGTTAGTGGGTCCTGGTAGAAGATCAATGACTTATGGGCATTCATACAAGGAAGATCAATGGTGCATACAAAGGTTAAAAAAGTCAAATAGGCCATGTAAATATTGATAAATAATAAATAAAAGTGATCTCAAGACATTTTTGATGAAATTCAAAGAAGTTATTTTGGGCCTAGGTAAAGAAAATGTCAAGGAGCCAAGCTCAAAGACAACCCAAGGTTGAACTAGGGTCACATTTTAGAGACCAAGCATTACCAATCGGGCTCCACAGAGATAGGATAAGTATTTTTATACCTATTTAGGTCAATAGGTTCAAGTAATAATTTGATATAAAATGAATAAGTGTGAGATCAAGAAGCTTTTGATAAAAGTTGAAAGAGTAATTTTTCAACACAAGTAGGCAAATACATAAAGAGTCAAGTCTAGATATGACCTATGCAAAATAGAATTATTATTTTAGGTTTAAATCTATAACATATGGATTAATTTCATTATTATTTAAAGGAGGTCATCATGTGTAGTGAGATCTTGGCTTCTAGTATGCATAGAGGTAGATTAGGTTTAAATCTAATATAGTTCAAAGCAAGACTATGCAGCCTATGATATTTCTATAAATAAGACAACTATAGGAAAAATAATAATATGATTATCTTCTAATATATAAAGAGATATATTCTGAGCTATTGTGATACAAGAAAGTATTTATGGATACTTGAAATAGTCTAAGTAAGAATCTTTTAGTTCCAAGGCATGAAGAGTTGGTCCTCATCAGTAGATCAAGTGAAAATGGCATGGAATCCCAAGATTAAGAGAATGGTAAATAAGGATCATGGAGCATTAAACTATTTCACAAAGCCTCTAAAATTATGAATTTTTAATAAGATCATGACTTAGCATCCTCGAGAATACTAATCCATTAAGAGAAGTTGGACCTCATTCAATGTTTTCTCTATTTTTAGTTCCTTCTCTCTCTCATCCCTTCTTTTTATAAATTCAAGCTTTTAATCCTTCAAAATATCTTGTTAATCCCTCTCTTGGGCATGACTAAGCTCTAACTACATTTGATCTTTGTAACCTACTAAGATAAATAAAAGACTCTTTTCATAATTTATTATTTTTGTATAGTGTGTCAATGTAGATTGATTTGCATATATGGTAGAAACTTCCCCCTTGTGAAATCTTGAATCTTACCTAACTACTAGTTTATCTTGTTGTGTAGGTCATGGTTAGTTTTTAATATCATTTGATTGAATTTGGAAAGTGGATACATTGAATAGTTAATACCTTGAATCAAGCCTTTACATCATTTCCTTTAGGTTTTTTATCATTTGGTGAGCCTCTACATGAATATTAGTGCATAAATAGCCATTTAGAGTTGTAGATCTAATGTCATAGTGTTTTTTAGATGTTCAGATAGAGTGAATGAATAATCACATTACTGGTGTATCACCTACTTTACATGTTTTTATGAATTTTTACCCATTTATCTCTCCATTTTACTAGTTGTAATTTAGTTTAGGTGATATATCTAGAATGAATTTGGCCTTATCTAGAGGTTTAACCTTATGATAGGTGACCGATAACCTAGGGTCAGTCCCATGTTGGAATAGAATTGAGCAAAGGACATAGACAATCTGCTTCTTAGCTAGGGTGAAAATATAGAACACCAATAGTTTTTTAATGCCCAATGGGACACATTAGAGCTGATATTGGTTAAAATTACAATTATATTAGTGTTCTTCATGAATAATTTGGTGATTCCAAGCTCAAGCAATTGCTTCTAACAATCCAAGAAGTTCCCAAGTAAGTCAAATTTCATTTGCATTATCTTGATGTTATTTTCATGGCTATGTATGATGAAAATGCCTATGATATACCTCCTTATAAACCCTATGATGCATCATAATAGCCTTATCATGATCCATATGAGCCTTTTTATGAGCTTAATTAGCATTACTAGGAGTTTTATCAAAGCCATGATGAGCCCTATCAAGTTTCCCATGATCTTTATCATCAATAAAATGACTCTCACCTTTCTTATCAACCATATAAATATCAAGACAATATTTCACCTTTCTTATATGGATATGATATTTCACATGAGCAACCTTTTCTCTAAGAGAGACTGGATGAAATAGAACTCAAAATACTAGCATATGCAAGAAAAGTGTGTTTAAATTCTTAGTATGAATAAGTGAATGGGTTATTTCTAAATGTATCCAATGATTTAGAGGAGAGGAATGAGTTATGTATTTTTGTATTGGAGAAGATGGAGGCTTGGGAGAGGTATAAAGTTGAGTTAAACAAATTATCTCAAGAACCCTCTTGTGTTCCTTACCAATATTTTTGTGCTCCTTATTCTCATAAATTCCTTGACCAAGCCTAGTGTGTGCTAATGAGGATTCCTAGTTGGAATAAAGAGCTTATCCAAGAAGCTATTAAAGAGCCTATTCAAAATCCTATTAAAGATACCAAAATTTATTATAGTCCCCATTCTTCACCACTCATCCCTCAAGCTCGAGTTGTCTAATATGACAAGGAGGTTTCAGACCTTGATGAGATAATTGCCAAATGGAAAGAGTAAAATGTAAAAGTTCTCAAAAGATTCTCTTTTAATCCTTTTCATACCTCCATTACTCCAAATATCCCAAAATATTATCCTAATCAACCTCCCATGCTTCATACTCCCTCACAATAAAATTAATTTCATCACCCTCCCACCATCTCCCTTCTTTAAGAGATGATTGTTTAATGGGAAATATAAGAAGGGGTTTCAATTGCAAGTCAAGATCTTAGGGAATGTTAATATGATTCTTCAAGTGTGTATGATGAAGATTTTTTCATTTATACTTCACTTGATGTGTAATTTTAAATTGGTAATGTAGCTTATCTTGAATAAGTGATCTTAGTTGAAAATTAGAAGGCTGGTCTTCAAGTGGAAGAACTATATGAGGAATTGGTATAGGTTGAAGTCAAAAATAATAATAAGATATCTCTACTTAAGTAAGATCAAGATACCATTTAGGATAATTCTATTCAATTTGATCAAAGTGAAGAACCAAAGAATGATTGGTAGCTATATTTTGAATATCTACAAGATATTGAAGATCTTTGTAGAGATATGTTGCCCATTAAAGAGCATGTTATTGAGAATTTTGATCAATAATCACCTAGTCAAGATCATGATGCATCTTAGGTTGACTATTCAAATCTCCTTAAAGAACTTAATAAATTTACAATAGCTGATAAGAACGATGAATTCATTCAAGAAGAATGCATAAATGAAATATCCCTTGACAAGGTTGTAGTTAACAAACAACATGAAAAAGACCTTGAATGCAATATGAGTTTATATTTATTGGTGACTAGTTTACTATCAAGGACTTATTTCAAGAATTATTAAAATAAATAGTTCGAAATAAGAGTACCTATTCAGAGGTGATGTTTAGTAAACACCATACTTTATAACTTGTGTCTTCTCCTAGAATGAATAAATTCATGAATTTCCCTTTTGATTTAGGTGGATCATGTTTTGTCATGGTTACTTAGGTTAGTTTGTTTATATTTTTTCTAGATAAGTGCTTTGTTTGTACATTTGATTTCTTAGGTTAGTTTCCCTACTTTATTTTGTTTCCTTGCTTGTTTTGGTGGAGTTTATTGTCTTTGTTAATAAATAGGTTACTTACAGAGATGGAATAGATGTTTTATTTGTTATGAGTCAAAATCCATGTACATGGTTCAAGTTTGAGCATAGCAGGCATGCTCCCCAACTGAGTCACCAAAGATGTTGGCCATTTTTTGGGCCTACATATAAAGCTTTGAAGGACTAAGAAATGTTCCTGATTAAGAGAAAGACCCAATGATAAAAGAGGGATATCATATTACTTGAAATTCTTTTGAAACACTTTAAGCAAGATTAAAGTGTAATTATATTTATCTTAGAGAAATAAGTAGACATAGTAAATGTAGGATCTAGATAAGTTTGCATAGGCAATATTAAATTTTAGGTCATGGAAAAGTTTGCTTATGCCTTAGGAAATAATTCAAGCTTCCAAAGATCAAGTAAAATCTCAAAAGAACAAGTCTAGGGAACTAAATTGTCATTTGGTTGTCACTTATAAATGGATTGGTTAGCTTGTTTACATATTTAATAAGTATTATTAGAAAGACTTGTAAGCCTTTGAGTCATGTGGACATGTTGATATTAGTACCTAGATCATCCCTTGCAAGTTTTATACCTTCATGATTTTTTTATTTTGAGATCCAAGCCTTCAAAGTTGACCCAATAGAGTGAGATGTTCATATAGACATTAATTTTAAGATTAGACAAAAATCCATTAGTTTTTAAATTTTGATGGTCTCAAAGACATCAATAACATTCATTTGAACATCATTGAAATTTGCATGGAAGTCATTGAAGGTCACATAGATGTCAAAAAAATCTTAGGCAAAAATCATGCGAGCTTAAATTTGATGGTCTATGAGACATCAAATACATCCATGTTGATGTCAAATGATAGGTGTGTAGACATCAATTTAAGACATAATAAAGATCCATTAGATTTCAAAAGGCAAGTAGATCTAATGGTCAAAATTTAAACATACATCAAGATCAATGGAATGAGATAATTCAAAAGGGTCAGAGGATCTTGATGATGAATTCAATGAGGACAAGTGTAAAAGTCAGTGGGTCTTGGCAGAAGATCGATGTCTCATGGGAATTCATACAAGGAAGATCAGTGGTGTGTAGAAAGGTTGAAATATTTAATTAGTCCATGTTAATATCAATAACTAATAAACAAAGTGAGTTTAGGACATTTTTGACAAAATTCAAAGATGCTATTTTGGGCCTAGGCAAAGCAAATGTCAAGGATCTGAGCTTGAAGACAACCCAAGGTTTAAATAGGGTTACATTTTAGAGACCAAACATTACCATTTTAGCTCCATGGAGATAAGATAGGTCTTTTTAGACATATTTTAGTTAATAGGTCCAAGTCATAAGTTAACATCCAATGAACGAGGGCAAGCTCAAGAAGTTTTTGAAATAGCAATTTTTCAACATAGGCAGGCAAATACATAGAGAGCCAAGTCCATATATGATCTAGGCAAAGCCAAAATGATTATTTCAAGTTTTAAAGGTGTCATTAAGGTTAATTTTGGACCTCTAGTTCAAATATAAAGAACATCTGGACTATGTTCATTATTCTTTAAAGGAGGTCATCATGTGGAGTGATTTCTTCACTTCCAGTATGCACAGAGGCAAATTAGGCTTAAACCTAATATATTTTAGAGAAAGACTATGTAGCTTATGATATTTTTAAAAATATGGAAACTATAGGAAAACCAATAATATGATTATTTTTCAATCTATAAATAGATATATGATTAGATATTGTGATAGAAGAAAGTATTTATGGCTACTTAAAATGGACTGAGCAAGACTCTTTTAATTCCAAGTCATGAAGAGTTGGTCCTCATCATTATATCAGGTGAAAATGGCATCAAATTCTATGATGAAGATCTGCTAGTGAATAAGGATCATGGATCATTAAATTCTTTTGTAAAGTCTTAGAAATTGTGCCTTCTTGATAAGATCATGACTTAGCATCCTCGAGAATGCTAATCCATTAAGAGTAGTTAAACCTTGTTCAATGTTTTATATCTATTTAGTTCCTTCTCTCTCACATCCCTTCTTTTTATAAATTTAGGCTTCTAATCCTTGAAAATAACTTGGTAATCCCTCTCTTAGGCATGACTAGTCTATGCCCAGATTTGATCTTTATAAACTCTTGAGATAAATAAAGGACGTTTTTCATATTTTATTATTCTATTATAGTGTGTCAATGTGAGATTGATTTGCATATGTGGTAAACACTTCTCCCTTGTCAAATCCTAAATCTCATCTAGCCACTAGTTTATCTTGTTGTGTAGGTCATGTTTAGTGTTTAATATTATTTGATTGAATTTGGCAAGGGCATATAATGAATGTTTAGTGCATTGAATCAATCCTCTCCATCACTTCCTTCATGTTTTTGATCATTTGGTGAACCTCTGCATGAAATATTAATTTATAAACAACTATTTCAAGTTATACATCTGATCTCATTAGTGTTTCTTAGAAGTTTAGAAAGAGTGGATAAACAATCAAATTGCTAGTGCATCACCTCCTTCACATGTTTTTATGCATTATTATCCATTTCTCTCTCTCTTTTCCTAGTAATAATTTAGTTTAGGTGATAGATCCAGAAGGAAGTCGGCCTTCTCTGGAGTTCTAACCCTATGATAGGTGACCCATAGCCTAGGGTCAATCCTATGTTGGACTAGATTTGAGAAGAAGATCTGAACAATCCCCTTCTTGGCTAGGGTATAAATCTCAAACAATAATAAGTTTTAATATAAATTTAAAAAATAAATAGATCCATATAGGTGCTTAGGACAAAGTGAGGTAGAAACATCAGTCCAAATTAAGTGCTCAAGTCAATAAAAGTGAGATAGGGCCACATTGTCAAGTATTCCTGACCAAATTTGATGACTAGAACTAGATAAACATAGTATCTTGCTAATTTTGTAAAATATTAAATAAACTTACTTAGCTTATTTTAGGTATGTGTAGATATGTGAAGGATTATGCTCATCAAAAATAATATAAAAAAGTATTTTAAATGTCTATATCTATAAATAGAGATCATATGTGTTCATAGATGAGTGTATGATACCTATATAACTATGTAATGTGACCCTATCTAATGTGCTATATAACTAATCACTACTTTTTTCCAATTTATGATTGTCTCTCACTATGCCTATTTATTTTGAGTATTCATGTATATTTTGGTGTCTCTAAATGAACATAAATATATATATTTGTCTTCTTTTTCATTCAAACCCTAGTTGTGCATTTTAATACAATACTAAATTGGAATAAATCTGAAAATTAATATTTGAGATAACTCTAACCAATATATTATGACTAGTTCTACCTACATATAAAATATTTTGAGGGAATTAAACGGGTGTAGTTATCCACCTAGTTGAGTGTGTCTAATCATGTGTAATAGTAATATGTTGTGAAATCATGCGTAGGAATTTCAACACTTGAAAACTTGTGACTTGACCTTGAAAATTTTATTTAAATTTAATTCAAGGTTTTCTCCTTTGAGGTGTTTCATATTTGGGAGTTTTTGGGTAGTTCCTCTCAACATCCAAGGTGATTCTCAGTGATAGCTTGATAGATGTGCTAGATAAATAATTATTTAGGCTTTATTTTATTATAAAGATAACACTTTGGGTAATTTATTCTTAACCATCATGATAAATGTGTAGGTCGACCCATATTAGCAAATTATATTTCACAAACTATACATTAAAGATCACAGAGATAAGTTTTCCCTTAGTAGAAAAATATATGATAGTGGATCTAACTTAGAGGTGAAATCCTATTTAGAAAATGCAAATAGTGACATAAGTCATGGAGGCAATTCAATAACTATATTAACATGATTGGGTAGAGACTAGGAATATCTTCTGTAATATAATTTTAATTTGGAAGAGTTATGCTCGTTTAAAATAGAATAGATATGAGGAATGGAAAATAAGAGTCATATATGTGAAAATAAGTCAAATAGGTTATGTTTTGGTCAAATTACACATTATCAAGTGTTTAATACCAAATATGAGTGTTTATATGCATAATAAATCAAAATCAATAGTTATAAAACATTTTTTTGATCTAACTACAATTTTACTTTGACTATACAATTAAGATATCCACCTATAGAATACATTGACAATTTATTTTTAAAATATAGTTTGAGATTTGAATTTTAAAGGTGATATCAACATCAGCCCTTTTTTAATATTCCTAGTGTAATTTGTAAAATTTTTGGCCAAAGAGAATCCCTAATAATCTAATTCACATAATTTTTTTCCTATTTTATACTTATTTACATTGTCTTAATCAGTCATGGTAATATTCTAACTAAAGTTAAAGTTTAAATTATAATCTAGACGGTCACTTATATATTTCTATGTCATCATTATGTTCTTAAATTCACATATGTTTCCTAATTTATTTTCTATAATTAATTATAGTATAATTTTTTATCTACAATCTTCTTAATTATTTTAAAATTTTATTGTTGAAATTACTTAGTTATCTTGGCTTATATTTATCTCCTACTATATAGATGATTAATATTAGAGTTATAACTAGACTTCTAAATATGTTTCCATATAATAGACTTAGTTATATGGTTTTCACTTTATGATTCACTTGAATTTCATATTTTATTTGTTTCTCATTTCACATCGATCAATCCTTTTAAAATTTTCTTACTCCTTTACAAATTTAAGGAAGCAACCACCTCTATAGTTGTGGATTATGTTCATAGGTTTATGTAATTATAAGGTTAAATCTAAGGTTAAATTTTCCAATAAAATTAAAAAAATAACATAGGATGCACACATATTCCAAAATTTCATAATTAATTTTACATGTTATAGAAATATTGATGACTCACTCTTTTGGAATTAGGAAAGGTTTAATTATTTGATTTATAAATGATAGTTCCCTAAAATTATTATGGCCTCAAGAAAATAATTACAATGATACTTTAAAATAAAAACATACACATACATATGCAAAAACCTAAGGATAACACCATATAGACATTATTTTATTTGTTTTATTTTGGTTGATATCAGTTTGTTATATTTGTATATGTAAAATCTAGTTTATTAGTTTCATACTGAATGTTTTTTATAATTTAAAAAAAAAATATAAATCAATAATTTTCTTAAGTAACCATATTTTTGGTAACTAAATTTATATTAAATTTTTGTTTCTTGGAGGATTGAGCTTCATCTTGTTTCTTCTAATTCTTCAAATAAATAGTTTTTCCTACATTTTTTATTAATTACATGTATCTTGTTATATGTATATTTTGATTATAACTACACAAAAAGATTGTAGAATGATTTCCCAAAGCATCTTTTTATATATGAATGCTGATTTCATATTTCTTGGGACCTTGGTGATTTGGATATGAATAGGAAAATGGTATGATTGAATGGAATTAGAGGTAGAGACCTTGATATTTATTTAAGAGATAACTTATATAATGGAGATGATAAATTGGGCTAAATTATTTATTTTTTAACATTATGATAGTTTCACCATGTGAATTACCCCTTAATAATGTTAGGTTAATAAAGTGTTGGTAATTGAAGTAGTTTTGAAAAATATTGGATTGTATATAAGCAAAAATGAGTCCACCTTTATTTTAATTAGTGTATTTGATCATGTTGTACACTATATTTTTATTTTATTATATTCAAATTAAAATATCCCTAATATATTTAATTTTTAATTACTATAAGGTAGAATTTATATTATAAGAATCCTAAATGTTAAATTCTATTCATGGGGGTCAAAATTAATAGCTATACCCCATGGGTGAAATTTATACTTTAGCCATTATAAACATCTAGGAATTCTATAAGACCATTCCCAAAACTCTTCCAATGGAGAATTCATGACACATGATCACGTTCCCCAAGGGGATAATTGTAAAATGTTCGATTAGAGGCATATGTTTTCCTCTATTGGATGAGTACCATATCATTTTTGGAAGACACAACTAAATTTTTAGAAAGATATACTTGTTAATAGCTAGTAGCCCATATATATTCCAAAACAACTTGATAAGATATAATTTGGTGAGTGTTGCAAAAACTCCAACTATTTATATGGATGAACCCATCCACCCTTATTTTTTCTAGCATATCTATGTTAAAATTACTTCCCAGGATATGCAAGGGATTTATATTTAATTATATCAAAATTAATAGATATTCATTATATTTTCTATAAAAAAATTAATTCACCACATGGTGGAATGTATATTGTAATAAGCCCAAATGTCACACTTAGTTTATGGTAATATAATTGAATAACTATCCCTAGGTGTGGAATTGATACTTTGCTCACTTTAAATTTATATGAGTTGCACATTACTACTACTCCCCCCACACTTCTAAATGGATAATTTTATGTCATGGTTAATTCTCCATTGGATTTTTTTTTGAAATAACAACATTATTAAAAAAACATCTTATCTCTTAGATGAGAACCATATTAATTTTTTATGACACAAATATTTTTTTTAAGACCTACATGTATTATCTCTCCTAAAGGATAAACCTTATATATTCTAAATGATTTAATAATTTTTGGAATATTAGTGTATTATTCCTAATTTAGTTAAAGGGTCTGAGTAGTAAAATCAAAAAATAAATAGACAATAATTAAGATACTAATTTGTGTAAATTAATTACAATTTAAACTTTTCTAAAAATAGTAATAAGGAGAAGAAAATAAAACTTTGCTAGAAACTGATTGATCTAATTGAGATAGAGGATGGAATTCACTATACAAGACTGAGACACTATCACAAATTAAGATCTAATCTTTATTTTGTTATTGAATAGGAAAACTAAAACTAGTTAGTAGTTGTATAGGTGTTATAGTCCACCTCTTCCACTATTGTCCTGAGGATCTAAGATTTTTAGGTTTTGTTTGTTACATCTATTTGACCCTTCGATATGAAGTTTTGGTAGCTAGAAGTCTGTATAGCTCCTTATAGATTAGATTATTTCTTCAAACCCTATATTCCATTATGATTTGACCAATTTTGAGCAAGAAGGGGGGGGGGGGGGGTTGTGTGTGTAATATGCAATGGATGTGCTTCACATTCCATATGTGGGCATGTTGCCTACATACCAATATTATGAAGAGGGATCAAGCCATATTTAGTTATCCCAATTCATGTAATTTGTGAAATTATGTATATGAAGATGCAGAATGCTAAATTAGATGTGCTTGAGGTGGTTAGGGACTGGTGTAGGGATTTGAATGATCTTGTAAGCATGTTGGTTAGATGTATGTAGAGAATAGGGAAGATTTATTGAATAGTCTTTCTTTATTAGGGATGTTTTCCAACCCTAATTATCTTTGAATGGGATTTTATAAGGATCTATTGGTCATGGATTGAATGTACTCATATTAAGATGACAAGGATAAGGATGGGGAATCAGAAGAAATTAACTATTGAGACTAGAATTAGATTTGGAATAGAACATCAAAAGTGGAAAAGAGTGGCACCAATGTTATAGTTATAGTGTGGTGCTATTGTCCTGAGTAGATAGGGCTTGGGGAGATTGATCTATCATGTAAAGAGGAGTCTAGCTTAGAAAGGATCAAGTTTGGAAGGCTAAAAATGATTTGGAATTAGTGAAAATGATGCCGATGAGGGTCATGAGAGAAATAAAGAGGTACCTATGGGTTGGGTGTCATTAACCACACTCAAGTTACCAATTTTTACATTTTATATGACTACATTTACCCCCCCTCCTTTATTATAGTGATGTATCAAAGAGAAATAGTAGGATAAAAGAAAAATAGAAAGAGTACCTGAACATACCTACAAGGGTGAAGTTAATTAATATATGTGATGTTGTGCGTGCATAGATAAAGCATGATTTGAAGTGTAAATATGTAAGAGAAAAACAAAGACTATATCAATTCTTACTAAATACACTATATCTAAAATATGAACATATAAAGCTAGGTAAGAGAGAAGAAGTGAAAGGAATGAATACACCTCACCATGTACATGAACTAATATAAAACCTATTTTGATGTTGATTAATGTTTAGTAATGTTAGATAATGTTATAACTAGAGTAATATCATGAATGGAGCTGAGTGCTCACTTCCCCAAAAGTTTCTCAAGAATGCAAAGGCTATGCCTTTAACTCCATCATCACCCACTATGTAAAGCTACGTTATCATGCATGTGTTTGATGTTTAGAATATGTATCCAATCCCTCTAAATAGGTGGTTCAATAATATAAAGGCTAGTTATTCCTTTGGCTCCATCATTTACCCATGAAGTGAAGCTATGAACTGATACTAGTATGAAATGTAGTCATATGAGATGGCTCTTGTAGCCCATGAATGTACTATGATATAACAATATTGGAATGGATAGCCAAATTTATGTTGGAAACTTGGCTACCTTTGGCCACTCCAAAATATGGAGATTAGACTTATATGAAAGCCACTTCAAACTGGTGCACTAGGCTTATATGAAAGCCACTCGAGAACTCAAAAGTTTGGGAAAGTGGAAGTTAGGCTTGTATGAAAGCCATTATAAAATTATTCCAATCATCTATACTTGGAATAAGGCATGCAACTACTAATAATTCCTAGGTAATACTAAACTCAAAAATAAAAGAAAACAAATGTACTATGCATATTGCCCTAAATCACTGGTGTCTAAAACATGGATTTTGATCTAAAAGTTATATCAATTGCCATATCTAAAAATGGAAGTAAGACCCATCATGTCCTACATGATTCCCCCTATATATATATATATATATATTATTTGAGTGAAATTGTACTAAAAACTACTAATTTTAAAGTGGTTTAGCTATGCAAAGCTATAAGTGAACCTACTTTTCTACCCACTTCTAAAAAGTCTAGTTTTTATATTTTTTGGATAGGAGCACTAAAAGTGAACACTAGTGGCACTTGCATTATTGTCCAAGTTGGGTATTGTTTTCTAGGGCTAAATCTAATAGCTATTCTAATATTATCACTATTTACCTAGTCTATTTTGACTATTTTGATGTCTAGTTATTGTTCTAGGTGTTCTAAAAACTATTGTTTAGACCATTAGGAGCTATGATATTTGAGACAAAACCCTTTTTTATTTCCCCCACTTCTAAGGGTAGGAATAAAGACCCTAAAATGACTACCCTCAAAATAAATAGCTCTACATGTGTGTTATGTTGTAAAGACACATGATATAACAATGATAATTGATAAGATATATCAAGATATACCATGATTTGTATTAAAAGATTGTTAGATCAATAAGGGTACACCTAGATGGATATAAAAATGTAAGAACATGTGAAATGTACTAAACTAGAAATGAAATTTTGGTTAGTTGTTAGTTTTCAGTTGGAGGGATAGAGCATGATGTCCATCATGGCATCCAAGAAAGAAAGATAAATGCATGATGTGAATCATGGAATTCCAAACAATGAGAAGTAAACAAGAAACAAACACACAAGGTAAGAATCAAGAAGCATACAAGGGTGGCTATGGGGCCAAGCAAAAAAATGACATGGGAACATGTTACTCAAATTTTAAAGCAAACATAAAAGGTATGTTAAAATGCCACATACACATACAATTGAAACAAACAAAATTGGCATTAAAGCCACAATCATATAGAGGAGTATAGGCAAAGGACATTGATAAATTTCCTAAAGAACATACATGAATAGAAGAAAAGGACATTGGAAAATGTCCTAAGGCACATATAGGAGATAAATATAATCTAAAAAATGCAATCACATCAAGTTACGCTAAGCAAGAAAATAAAATATGTAAGGAACTATAAGTGAAATCACATCTACCTAATCAAAGAAAGATGGAAAGTATGAAAGACATGTTAGTAAAATATTAGGTATATGCTAAGAAATACACAAGTGTTATATACTAGTGAGCGTTGATAGAGTAATTTGTGTAAGCTAGTAAATAATATACATTAGCATGATAACTAGAGTGTGTGGTGTAGGAATGACATAACATGGATGGTGTAGTCATGTATACAATGCCCCTAGTGGGTATGTATATCAATGTTTGTTTTGATGTATAAGTAGGATTCCCCTTTAATCGGTAGAGTGAATCAATAAAAAAGTAGGATGTCACTGTACACACTTAAAAGAAATGAAGTAAAGCATGGTAATATAGATAAATTGACAAACAATAACATAGAACAATAGATGTAAGTCTAGCATGATATTAAAAATGTAAATCATGGATGATGCATACAACCAAAATGCTTTTGGTTTTTTTAATTATTTTCATGTTTTTATATTTTGAACTATTTAAATGTTTTTTGAATTTTTGAAAGTTTTGAGCTATGTAAAATCAAGAAGAAGAAACTATGTATAGGTAAGTAGGGAAAGGATGATACTAATATATGAATCTCATGGGATACTCTCTATCATGGTGTCTTATATCAAGGAGAGGAATCATTCATGATCATGATGCATGATGGAAATGCTAAGAATGTGGCTCTAAAATTTGTATATGTTATAAATACTCTAAAATATCTGAATTAGAAACCAACTATGGGGTCCCCATGTAACTCTGAGAAGTGGATGCAACTGTAGGGCTCTTAGGGACCCATCTGGTAGTAGGAAAAATTGTTTGAACATATGTTCTATTAGTATATACATGATATCTCAATGATACTACCCTAGGTGTCAACACTATAGCTAGAAGATATCTATAATCTTAAAGTTTTATAGGTGTATGAAATATCTATGCTAGTGATGGATGTCTCAACTATGTCTAAATCGACACTGGAGGAGGAACTATAATTGGTGACAAAATTGAAACTAGTGGAAAAATTGAAATTGGTCATTGAAAATTAGAATATGGATCTAAAGAGGGAGTGGTAACTCATATGGAACTCCACCAAATATAAAAAATTGATTAGCATGAATGAATTTCACACATCTATGAACCATAAAAGGTACTAATTTTATATAGATCTATGATCGACCAAGTAACATATCAAAAACTCCTACAATAGGAATAATAGTAAATGGTGTTGCCACATGTGTTAGACCTATGTATAGAGGAAGTAAAATCTCACCCAATAAACTTTGTATGTGCCCATTGAATCTACTGGTAACTATGTTCATCAAGGAAATATCCTAATTTAAATATCCCAAATGTTGTAGTAATGTCATAGTGCACATGTTCACACGAGATCCATTATCTATGAGAATATTATGAATAGGATGATTATGCATGCAAGCTCTATTAAAAAGTTCATGATAATCCATATCATCCTTAATGATCTCCTATTCTGAGAAAGATATGGAGGGTCTAGCTATAACTCTAGAATTATATACACCAATTATGTTTCTCAAAGGATGTGTCACTAAATGTGTCCTGTATGTATCTAGTGGGGGATGTGCATGATGTGCATGGTATGCATGATGAAACCTTGATGTATCCCCTATATTATAATTATAATGTTCTGGAAAGGGATATAAAAATATTTTCAATACTTTATTTTATATTAGCTTGGCTTGAGGAGGCTCACCAAAAGTGCCAAGATCAATATGATTACCATCTATCAAATCTTATATCTTGTGTTTCAAATTAATGCATCTATTTGTTGTATGGCATGGTTCCCTATGAAACTCATAAAATTCATGATGATCATATCCTTATAGAAGAGGTTTTATTCGGTGAATTTCCCAAATAGGAGGGAGAGATATGATGTTACATTCCAATGGTTGCTATAAAACTCTAGCTAGAAAAACTAGTAGATTGGTGAAAGCTCACTAAGGAGGTGCTAATAAAACCACTCAGTAAGGGGGCTCTAAAGTTGAATTAACTATAGGTTGATTCTAAATGTTTTTATCATAGGCCTTTACTTTGTATTGGACTTGATTTTTACTCTTGTTTGTTGTGTATGAGATACTTGTGTACTTGAGTTTGCCCATTGAAATTAAGTTGACTTCTCTTTCCTTTAGCATATGACACAATTAAGTAAAGGAAGATAATATTTTGAGCATAATTGATTCATGAAAAGTTGGTATAAGACTCTATTTGAAGAGATCCTATAAATCTTCATCAGCCATGGGGTTAGTCATCTTAGCCAAAATAGTCTTATATCAGAGAACATAATCTATGAGATGATCATTTGACCTTTGTTTCTATTGTGTAACTTGGGTATATGAAAATTTCTCACCAATTTTAATGGTAAAATGAGATAGGAACATGTTGGATAAAGTATTAAATGTATTAACTGATTGATTTGGTAGACTATAAAACCATTGTAAAGCATAATCCTTTAGGCTCCATGGAAATAGTTTGGTAAGTATATATTCATTTGGTATATAGTCCATGCATGCTATGTGAAAGGTTATCAAATGTATTCTAGATCACCCTTTCCATCATATAGAGTAAGATTGAGCTGAGCAAAACCTTATGGCAAGGGTGTCAAAGCAATGCAACATTCTAATGGTATATGCAGTAGAGTAAAAGAATCCAAATCTTGTGTAGGTCTGGAGGCACCTTGCTCAATATGTAGCGCCTTAGATTGAAGAGATTATATCTCTTACATAAGGGCCACCACATTAGGAGGCAAAGATTTACTAGTTGTAATTGGTGATAAAGAAGAAGGTTGGGCTTTTATAAAGGGTTGTTGAGACATAGTTACCCCCATAGTGTCACTTACAACTAGTTGTTATGGTGTTTGAGAAGATTAACCATTGTTCACTCTTTGTTTTTATTCTTGTAGTATTTTGATAATGTCACCTTGCATGTCAGGTTGTTTAGTTAAGATTTCTTGAAGTTCCCTTTTATCAATTTCATCAAAATTGGTATATTGGGCCATTGGTAAAGTAGGAAAAAAAGTTGAAATTTGATTGAATTTGTTGCAAAAATTTGTAATAGGGAAGGTGAGATATAAATAAAATAATTAATATAGGAAATGTAAAGTCCTAAAAATGGTTAACTAGAAATTGGAAAAAATGGATACAAATCTCACAAACATGTAAGGTGATACCTCAAGAAGTAATGGGACCTAGTATGGGCAACTATTGTTTTAATAAATATTTATTTCAATAATTACTATGAAAAATTGAAATTAAAAGTGGATTTATGAGTTAGATATTCAAGTAAAAAATCATAAATTTATTGGAAAATTAGTGATTTAATAGGACCTAGTATATGCAACTAGGGTTTTGAAAAGTAAATGTTTTTGAAAATTAATATTAAATTTTGAAATTTGAATAGATTTTTTGATTTCAATATGATAGTAAAAGTTTAGAAAATGATTAGAAAATTACTTGAAAAATAATGGGACCTAGTATGGGTAACTAGGGTTTTGAAAAATAAATGTTTCTAAAAACTAGTATTGAATTTTGAAATTTGAATGGATTTTATGATTTAAATATGCTAGTAAAAAACTCAAAAAATGATTAGAAAATTACTAGGACCTAGTGTGGGAAACTAGGGTTTGAAATAAAAATATTTTAAAATTATTAATTTATATAAAATTTAATGCTAATTTATGATTTTATTATGTAGGTAGAAAATCAAAAAGTAGATGAAAAATCAGTAGGGAATGTACCCTAGGGTTTGAAGGGTTTTTATGCACAAATGAAGTAAGTCAGGTTCACCAAATGTTTTAAAAAATTTGGGAATATTCGTGTATTATTCCTAATTTAGTTAAAGGATCTGAGTAGTAAAATCAATAAATAAATAGACAATAATTAAGCTGCTAATTTGTGTAAATTAATAGTAATTTGAACTTTTCTAAAAATAATAATAAGGAGAAGAAAACAAAACTTAGCTAGAAACTGATTGATCTAATTGAGATAGAGGCTAGAATTCACTATGTAGGACTAAGACACTATCAAAAACTAAGATATAAACTTCATTTTATGATTAGATAGGATTTATAGAACTAGATAGTAGTGGCACCAATGCTATAGTCCACCTCTATCATTATTGTCCTAAGGATCTAAACTTTTTAGGTTTTGTTCACTACGTTTGTTGGACCTTATCTATGAAGTTTTGGTAGTTGGAAGTATGTATAGATTCCTATAGAGAAGATTATTTCTTCAAACCCTATATTCCATTTTACTTTACCAATATTGAGAAATAGGGGGGGTTAGTTCATGCAAGATGCATAGGACATGCTTCACATCCCATGTGTGGGCACAATGCCTACATACCAATAATCTAAAGATGGATCAATCCATATGTAGTTCTCCCAATTGATCTACTTTGTGAAATTATGTATATGAAGATGAAAAATGCTAAACTTAGTTTTCTTAAGGTGTTTAGGGACTAGTGTATGGATTTGAATGAGCTTGTAAGTATTTTGACTGGTTATATGTAGAGAATAGGGAAGATTACTTGAATTGTCTTGCTTGTATTCTTGTTTTCTTAGTGATATTTTCAATCCCTCTCCAAATGATCTTGAATGGGATTTTATAGTGATATATTGGTCATGGGTTGAATGTAGTCGCATTAGGCTAACAAAGATAAGGATGGGGAATTAGAATAAAGTGATCATTAGGGACAAAAATAGACTTGGATAACAATGTTGAAAGGAGATAGGAGTGGCACTGGTGCTATAGTCTTAGTGTGGCACTATTGTCCTTAGTAGATGGGACCTAGGGAGATTGATCTATCAAGGAAAGAGGATTCTATATTAGCTAAGATCAAGTTTTGAAGGCTATAAATGATTGGGAATTAGTGAAAATGATGCATATGAGGGTCATAATATAAAGCAAGTGGGACCTATGGGTTGGGTGTCATTAGCCAGGCTCAATTTACCAATATTTTTCATTTTATATGAATACACTAAGACAACTTAATTAAGTTTTATTTGTGAAGGTATGCATCAAATAATGGTCTACATCCTTATGTATTACACTCAAAAAGTGATAATAATGCCCTTTTTAAATACTGATCTAGTGTGGGGTCATACCTCACATCCATGACAACATAACGCAAGTTATTTCATCTTTACAAAATATCTTTACAATATTCATATCTTCTTCTAGTCTTTATCTAGGAAATATTTTATTTAAGGGTCTCTTGAGAAGCATAAACACATATAATTTGTTTCATAAAGTCTTGATTTTCCATATAAGAAACATAATATTCTATAAATAAATCTATAATTGAATAGATAAAATATATGAATATTTTTTTAGAAATTAAATACTAATGAGATGAAGTTACTACAAAAATAAATTTAGTGTTACTTATATTATTTTAATAAATAATATACTTTGTAAACAATATTCTATAAATGTCACTCTATTTGTCCATTTAAATACTTTTCATGTTAGATGTCCATATAAAATATCACTTTCGTGTTTTTAGTATATTTGCATTTATATATTCAACAATAATCATACCATTGAAAGATGTAACCATTGTCAAATTTGAAAACTAGAGTTATTCACAATCTAGGTATCCATGTGAATTACCTAAAGGTGCATGTTCCATAATAGATTTTTCTTTCATATTTGTATATTTTATTTTCCTATGGCATATATTTTCCTTTTGTCATATCAATTCATTCTATCTATTTTCCTATTTTCCCTCACATTTACTTTTTTTCTCATGTCTATGTTATGATAATTTTTAAGTGCTTATGTTAGAGGTCAAAGATTGAAGGAGTTGAGTCTTTGTTTGGAATGTATATTTGTTAGGATATCAATTTCATAATATAGAAGCTTTATTTATCTCTTTCAGTGGTTGTTTCATTAAATAAATATTATGCATGTGTATTCATTATATGACTTATCAATCACCTTATTCTAAATTGATATGTGGTCGATGGGTTGTGATTAATTCACAATATTTACACCACTATGTACTCTAAGATATTACTTAATGGTAATTCTATTTGATTCAATTTTAATGGATCTAGGTCTTTGATCTGTGAAGTTCAAACTATGATTCATATTTTTATTTATCTCATATTTATTATGAACATAGATTGGTCTTTATCACTCCTTCTAGTTAGGATATTCTTCATTAACCATATTTAAATTTCTCTCATACTTAGTCCCTAACATTAACTAGATTAAAAACTAGGTCGTAACATGTCATTAAATATTTATATTGGACCAAAGTTTTAGATAAAGGTAAAAACAGGTTTTGATGGGATCCTGAAACCCAAGTACAAGGAAAGAAAGATAAAGCTTCAACTCCCACAGGCAGAACCTAAAAACTACTACAGAGAAGTAGCAAAAATAGGTTTTAAATGGACCTAAAACCACCAGAGAGACCACTGGTCAAAACCCAGATTTAACATAGATCTGGCTACACCATAGATAGAAGATTACAAAAAGAAACCAGAGAACACGATTAGAAAACACAACCAGCAAGAAGAACCAGACTATTCTTCTAGTTCCAAAATCATTTTCACAGTTTTTGTACCTTTAACAACAGTATCTAGAGTGGTAGTTGCCGCCAACTTGGATATTGGACCAAAGTTATTTGTGTTTGCACTAGGACTAATTCAAACATTTTCTTACTTTTCATCTTTTCAAAAAAAATGGTCAAAACATTATAATTATTTTGGCACTTTCCTAAAACAAAACTTAAATGCATTCTTTTTCAATTTTATCATTATAATTATTAAATTGTGTGTCCAATTTTGAACTTAAAATCATTTTAAATTGGTTATGTTATTTTCTAAACATTTCCATTTTTTATTTTATTTATGTAAAAGTAATGAAAATAGTGAATAATCCAAAAAAAATAGCATTGCCCCTATATACAAAACCAAGGCTTTATTATCTATAAAGTGTGTACTAAAGACAACTAATTATACTTTGTATATAATGATACACATTAGTGTGTTAAAATATTTTAAACCAACACTTCACTCTAAAAATATCCCTTAGATATGAAAAAAATTAGCTAAAAAAATACAAAACACTAGGTTCTCACAAAAAAAAGGTATCAATCTTACATAGTTGATAAAATTGGTAACACAATCCAAAAAATGCATCAAAAAACATCTCTATAACATTTATTGTAACTGTTATACATGTTCCATTTTCTCCCACCTAATGTCTTGTCATTATATTTCTTCAACATATTTTTATAATTTTTATCATCCTTAATAAAATAGTGTTGGTGGAAAAATGGGCACTTTTGGTATCTCTTAAATTGCCCAATGTGAAGTGACCCAATTCACCAATAATTAGAGATATCATCATGGAGAGTAGTGATTCTCCTCTACAATTTAGAGGGTAATAAACCTCATACTATATGAATATTTTGGATGGTTTTGTATAATTTTTACCCAAACTGATGAAAGGAAATAAAAAAATAAATAAAAGGGGAAAAAGAGAGAAACCCACAACAAGATAAAAATGGAAAACCAATGGGATAACTCAATATTAAATAGTAGAAATATAAATCCTTCCTCTCCCACAATAATTAACATAAGATTAGTGAGGGTTTTGGGAACAAAAAGCATGCTTGGAATCACAAAATCTCCTTATAAACCTGATTACACACACTTGGTACTAAATTCCATTGAGATCAAACATGAAGAAACTCATGGACATAAAGGAAGCTCATCCATAGAAGCTCTCAAAATAATGTTTGGGAAACACCATTGTTGCACAAAACCAAATAAATACATATATTTAATGGAGTCATTACTCATATATAAGAGATTTGAATTATTAAACAAAGAGAATTAAAATCTACAAAATCTCAAAAAATTCTCACCTATTTGATTTTATTTTATTGCTCTAATTAATAAATAACACACTCCACACAAAGTTGCATCTTGGTCTCTCGAAGAGCTTGAGGAAAAGAAGAACCTATTATGAAATTTTCTTTTTTATAATATTTAACTTGGAAAGATAAAGAGTCATTTATTTGCCCTTTTTTTTATTTGGGTAAATTTAAAATATTCAAAAGGAAATGTTCACCTTATATTTCCACATAAATATTAATTATAAAAATAATTAATATGTATAATTCCTAAAAATAATATAGTCATTTAATGATGTTAATTAATATTAGTTAATTATAAAATAATTAATATCATAATTAAGACAATGGATTTTCCATCAAACCCACTATATCAAATGTACAATTTACAAGTTATGGGCTAGTAAAAAATTATGCATTGTCTATTGGGATATGAATAGCCTTAGGCTGAACAACCTAAAAATGGAAATGATAAAGGCAAGGAGAAAGTTAAAGAAAAAAAATGGAACATAGACCTGGGGAAGGTCCCTCAATTAGAAAACTCCCACAAATACCACCTTTTCTCATTTAATTTGTTGACATGATAGATCTAGAGCTATAATAGACATTGGAGGGTGATCTTTTTGATATAGAAGTAGTATATGGCTCAAATAGAAAAAGGGATCCCTTTGAATATGTAGTAAAGGAGCTGTTTATTTTGGAAAAGTATAAAATAAAAATAGAGTTGGCCTTGGTTCCTATGATTCTAAGGAAGAATCCTAGACTAACCTTTACTCATCCTACCATTGAAGTCAACCTCTTGAGTGATGAGAATCCAATCCATGAACCACTCATCCTTGGTTGGTTCATCTATTTGAAGTTTTATAATATCCCATCCCTCTCTCCTTCATGGGCCTTGACATAGGTTGGATTTAAAATATATGATAACATCAAACCATGGATCAAGGACATAATGGAAAATAAAGAAGAGAGAAGAATATAGATTTGAAATATTTTGTGAAGACAAAAAATTGACACCCCAAGATCCTCTTGTAGTGAAAGTATGGAGGTTCTTGATCACCCAAAGTTCAAGAAACTAGAGGTTAAAATCCAATTTAACCCAGACATGATAGGATTATAAAGGATCACCATAAGGAAAACCATGGTTAATTAAGAAGAATTCACCTTTTAAAAGGTCGAACCATTCATAGGGCTAACCCCTTTTAGAGGGAAACAACTTGGAGAGGCTCCCATCCATAAAGAATATGTATAAAGTTTAATTGAGGCTCAATCTCAATAGGCTAGGGCTGGTATCAAGGGATTAGTGGAATGAATTAAGAACCTAAAGAAGGAAAAAGAGAATTTGCAAACTCAATGAATTCTCTTACTAATAGATTTTGTGATTAAAATGCTTGAGGAATCATTCTATGACATATTTAGAGTAATAAAATATATGAAATGAAGCTAAGATGCATTGGAAAAGCAAGCCGTATTAACCACAGAGTTGGTTACTTGATGGAAAAATTCTAAGGATAAGATTGCCCAACTTAATATTCAGGTTAAGAAGCAAATAACAAATTTTAAAGACATCAGCTTGGGTCACCTAAGTGCCATTTTTGGAATTGTTTTAGACAATGTCCTATCCTTGAGTGCTTGTTATACCAAAATGGATGAACTTATTAAGGAGGAAAAATAGTTCATGTAAAAATTTGAGAAACTCTTGGGAACTATGCTCTAGGATCTTGCATAGACCACTACCCTAAGAATTATTAGTGATGAATAATTCTAGCATATAACCACTTTAGTGGCTAAAAAAACTGAAGGAAAAAGTCAAAGACAATTAGGAAAAGATAATATTAGAATATTATACATGATATTCAATGTAGGGGAGAGCATCAATAAAGCCAAAAGAATTAAGGAAGCTTTGGCTAGGAATGACAAGGATTTTAGATCAAGAAGAGGAACATATCACAAGGCCTATCATAGACTTAGGCCTAATAGATGAACAACATGAGTGAGCTATGAGCATCCTTCAAGGACAAAGGGACCTCCTTCATGTCTTAATTATGGTTTACCTAAGAGGTGGCATATTCTTTTGTAAAGGCACATGTTGGTTGGTTAGCATGATTGCCTCTAGGTCAACATGATTGTAAAAGACAAATGTATCATAGTTTGTTACAAAGACAACTATCTTTATCTTTGTACACCTATATTTTTAGACTGATCGGTATACTACCTAGCTCTTATATAAAGGCATGTATTACCATTTTTAAGGAGAGGAAATTCAAGAAGTTTTGTACCACTTTTAAGTAATTAATACAAAATATTGAGAAATTATGTAGGAATTATCTAGGTTGATGTGTTTGAATTGCTAATTTTCTCAATTGTTCATCTAAGCTTGAATATGAATAGTTTCTATAAATACTGAGTTAGATCATTAATTATAGGGTTGATAAGTTATGTAATTCTAGGTTGGTTAAATGAGATTGACTTTACTTCATTTTATTTGATCTACAACAAAGATGTGCATTAGCTATCTAGATGTGGTGTAGAACATTAAAATTAAATCTATTTTTTACTCTATTATCATCTTATCTTCAGAAGTAGGCCTAGTTTGTATTGAAATGTGACCTTACGATCCTTTACACTATATGTTGGTTAAGATCATACTCGATAATTCTTGAAACTTTGTCAATATGTTCACAATCAAGGATCAACAATCACCATTTCTTTCTTACTCTACCCTTTCCTTTTTCTCTTTCTTTAAACAATTCACTTTAGTTTAAAACATTAATCATAACCATTTAGTTTAGTCAATAGTTTATATCTAGACCAATTTGAAAAAATTAGCATCAATGTTCATAAAATAAGGCACCAGGATGGATCCCAACCAATATTGTGGAAGATTTTATGTTACTTTGTTTTTATTTCACCATAGGGATCTTAATTGCTAAATATCTAAAAATCATGCCTTGAATCCTTTGGATTAGAAAATGAGAAGTGTTATTTAAACACTATAGAGCACCTATGGTTCACTTGTCAATATTAGTAGACTCTTTATTTTCCATCAGCAATACCTCAGAGAGGATCTTCTTTTAAATTTAGTATGAAGATGAAAACATTGTTTTTAGTATCATCATTTTCATAATCCTAATCAACCCCTAATTCAGGCTCATTTTTAACATTTTTCTCTTTTGTTTTTTTTTCACTTTTACACCCAATGTTTTTAAGATATGATACTAATTTTTAAGTTAAAACTTATTCATACCTATAACCAAAATAAGACCATGGGAAACAATATAAATATCATAAAACTAGAAGCATGGGTTATGTTCCATCATTTTTAGGAATCTTTTCAATGGATTCATTGATCTTAGCTTTCAAGGGGAAGATTTCATTTAAATTTTAGAAATCAAAAGGAACCTTTTAGTTCCACATCAATGTCACCAAAAACTATTGGTGGAAAAATGGGCACTTTTGGTATTTCTTGATTTGTGACTAACCCAATGTGAAGTGACACCACTTCACCAATAATTAGAGATATCACCATGGATAATGATGATTATCTTCTAAAATTGAGAGGGGTAGTTACCTCGTATGATATGAATAGTTGGCAGTGGGGGTTATAATTTTTACTTGAAATCATTAAAGGAAACAAAATAAAAAATAAAATATGAAAAGGGAAGAAAACCACAATGAGATAAAAGTGGATAACCGCCAAGATAACTCAAGATTAAACAATAGAAATAGAAATCCTTCCTCTCACATAGGAATGAACATAAGAGCAATGAGGGTTTTGGGAATACATGGCATGCTTTAAAGCACAAATTCTCATCAAAAACTTTATTACACACACTTGGTATGAAATTCCATTGAGGTTAAACATGAAAAAACTCGTGGATATCAAGGAATCTCATCCATGGAGGCTCTCAACACAATGTTTGGGAAAAACCATTATTAAACATAACTAAATAAATGCATAAATTCAATGGAGTCTTTGCTCACAAATATGAAATTTGAATTCATAAACACATAGAATAAAAATCTAAAAAAACCCAAAAGAGTCTCACCCACTTAATTGTATTTCATTGCTCCAATCAATAAATAACATACTCCACAGAAAGTTGCAGCTTGTTCTCTCAAAGATCTCAAGGAAAAGAATAAGAACTTGTAAAATTTTTGGATTTTTCATTTCGTACAATATTTAAATTTAAAAGATGAAAAGTCATTTATTTACCCATTTTTTGGTTTTCTTAATTTGGTCAAATTTACAATATTCAAATTGAACTTTTAAATTTATATTTTCATAGAAATATCAATTCTATAAAGAATTAATATGTCTAATGACTAAAACTAATATAGTCATCAAATGACTTTAATCAACACTAATTAATTATAAAATAATTAATAGCATAATTAATCCAATAAATTTCCCATCGAACCCACTATATCAAATGTAGAATTTACAAAATCGCATAAAATATTATGAAAAGTAAAACAATAGGCAAAAACTATGGGAAAATATAAAAATGGGTTAGTGTAATTTGTGAAGCCAAATTTTAGTACACCACAAAGGCATCATGATTTTTGTCCATTTTTTTTGTTCTTTGAAGGGGTTCACTATTAATACCAATCTTGTGTTTAGATCCATCTCTTGGACCATATATAACACTCTTATTCACACTATTATCTATGAAAACTTCTTTCACTTAAACTTACTATGTTTAAACATCCAAATAGAGATCATCCCCCAAAAAATACTCACTATATAGATAATTGTCATTATAATTTTTTTTTGGTTTGAATATTAATTTTACCTTCATATTTAACCCATAAAACTATAATTGAACCTATCACTTAATTGAAAGATATTTTACAGTAATAATTACTATGTATAGCATTTTCATAGAAAAAATCTATTTACTAATAATTTTTCAAACAAGACTAAAGCAGATGATGAATATATTTATTAACATTTCCAATTATATATAATTGATAATAAAATATTATTATAATTTTTTATGCTCTTATAGTTGTAAAATTTTATTGTATAAATTTCATGGAATAAAAATTTCATTTTTCAGGATATTTTAATATTTGTGATAGAAAATTGATTGGGTTTGCCTCTTGTTTGATATAAAGTAGTCTTATGTTGGATTATTTTCAATATATGAAAAAAAATTATCCTTTTTATTTTTATTTTCCCAATTGTTAGCGTGCACATGACACCCAACTACTCAATATGGAAAACATACTTGAGGTGTGCCCCATTGTGCCATATTTATTAAAAATTTACAAGATGCACACCAAATTCATAAATGGGTTTACAATTTTAAATAATATCTACCCTATTCTAAGACATTTAAATGTTCTTGATTTATTATCTATTCTTTCTAATCTAATTTAATTAAGGATGTCATAGAATTTTAAAAAGAAACTTTTTTGCTCATATGCCACAATCATTGTATTCAATAATAACACACTTTATTGATGAAAAATAGTTGTGACATGTATGCCAACACATAATAACCATGTAAAAAATTAATATTTAGATAAATTTAATTTTTAATAATATTTGTATCAATAAACCTTGTGACTTAAAATTAATTTATACAATTTTATATATTGTGTGCTAGAAGAAATTCTATAGTAAATGTTAATTTGTTATAGTTATTATAAATTCAAGGTTATGAAATGATTATGGACATTTATAGCTAAATTATTTTATTTTATATTTATAAAAATAAATGGATTGTTTTAGGGATTTAAATTTAAAATATATACTCTAAAACTAAAATTTCCTTAACATTCACTTTTTTTATGGCTTGAAACTTTTGTGATTAGAAGTTGTTGTAATATATAGTTGATGGTAAATTAGAATAATATAATAATATATGAATCATCTATGAATAAGTTTTGTTTTTGTGGTTAAAAATTATTATTTTTCAATAGATTAATTATTTGTAATATTACATAATAATAATATTTATAGTTTGTTAGTTAATAAATTTTAGTTGTATTCGTGATTAATTGAAAAATATAAAAACTTTATATATAAAGTTTTTTTGAGAAATATATGTTATATTTATTATTAATATTAGTTATAAACATGTTGATATTTATATATAAGTGGTACTTTGAATAAGTTAAGAAAATTTAAACTCTTATGGGCACAAAAAATTACAATTGTAACTTGTATAATCTTATAAAAAAGTTGATGGAAATTTGTGGGCATTATAGTAATTTATTTCCTTAATATTTCCAAAATGTAATGAAACTTTATAATATGATATAGGTGATTTTATTAGTGTAATAAACCAAATCTGAAATTTAGATCTACAATATGACAACATCACTAAAACTAATGTATTTTCAGTAGCAATTGATGTTGATTATGAAATTTTGGGAATTTTAGTGAGTGTCTCTTGGTTTTGTCATTGTAAGGAAGAATACATCAATCAATCATGTTCCCTAGTGGTTATAAAATAAACCAAAGAAATACCTTGTGTAATTGAGATTCTAATTTGACAATCCATTCTATATATTCCATTTTCATAACAAGAGTTTGAAAATCTAGGAAATAATATGAGAAAATGCATTTGTGAATAATTTTTGATTCAGTAGCATTTTTCTAGTCTTTTAGTTGTATTTTTTGATAACTATATGAAATATGGAATTATTTTATGGTTATATTATGTATTATTATGCCTAATATACCATAATTTAAATATCATCCCATTGATTGGTATACTATAACATTTGTAATTATGTAATTTATACTTTAGAATTGCATTAGAAAGTACCGCATTTATATGTGTAAGACAGTTTGAAGAAAAATACACACATCATGAATTATCCATTTTGATCAACATTTGATAAAAATTAAATTTAGATCATTTTTTATGGATGGGTATGGTTGTGTTAGAACAACATCTATATAATAAGGTGAATACTATTAGTGCAAAATATGATTTCTAAAATTATATGTAGTTCTTAATTTAGAAGTACATTCAATAGATTAAACATGGTAAATCACTATACAAGTGATAGTAATATGATAAGTTTTAACAATGATAAATTTTTATATGAAATTTAACAATGATTATCTATGGATAAAATTTGTAAATGATGATAATTTCCTTGCCACAATCACGAAACTATCCCATATGTTGTTATGAACATTTAACTACACCATTGTTTAGGATAATAAATAATTATGACCTCTAATTGGATTACATGAGAACCTTTATATCCAAAAATCCAAAAATTATTTTATGTTATAAATTTAAATCCCTTGAAAATAATTTATCCTCATTCTTAAGAGTCATATATAATACAAGCATAGATTTCTATGTTGAATCATTACCTTCATTAGTGGCAATTCATTGCTTTCCAATTATTTAAGGGATATTATTATTTACATTTATTTTGGGATGGGAGTAATAGTTTTTTATTGAACCAAGTAGAGGATATATTGACAACTAAAATTTATAAAAATTAAATCAATGCCCTAATTAGGTATTTATGTCTTCATATTGTAACATTGACACCACCATGAAATGTTTTTTCACTTAGATATTTAATATCATGTTTTATAACACTTTTTTTGGTTCATGTGTTAATGAGAAATTTTTATAGAGATGTGGTATAAGTAGGGATGAAAATGTGGATTGGATTCCTCCTCCCCCAAGATGGTTTTAATTGAATTTTTATGGTGTCTCTTGAGGTAACCCTAGGGCCTCAAATAGTGGATGCATCATTAAATACTATTTTGGATCCCTTCTTTAGGAGGCATATTTTAAATTGGTTTATGTTATGAAAAATTATGTAGAGGATTGGGATTTGGTCCTAGGCACTGAGATGGAAATAAATTGTGATCAAGACATGATGATCATTGAGGGAGATTCAATGGTCATGATTCGTGCTCTTCAAAAGAAAACCTCAAAGACTTGGATAATAAATAATTTCTTAAAGTGTATTTGGCCTCGGTTGAAAAAAATTTATGTGTGGAGTGGTCAACATTTCTTCCATGAAGCCAATGTGGCTATATACTTCTTGGAAAACCATGGAATTTCATAATTGGAGGAACTAATGGCAGATAATATAGAACATGTGTGGCCTATTAACTCCTCCTCTCCCATGGTTTATTTGGGACAATGATTACATGGATATTTTTGAGGCCTTTCTTTCCTTTAATTCACCCAACCCACCCATTTATCTTTACATGATTGTGTATTTAATTATCCTCACAATTATAAATCTTGTCCATGGCCATGGTGCTTGATTTTCAATAGTAGAGGATCAAGGGATATGTTTGGTTTTATAGCCAAATCATGTGGTAAATTCAAACTTTTAATCACACCTTAGTCTTAGCACTCACCATTTTTGGTTGAGATTATCTTTCCCCTCATTTCATGGATTAATCTTATTAGTAGGTATGGATAACTCCTAGTTGGTTGTGGCTATTGAACCATTACTCAATATTTAGTGAAAGATGTAGTAAATGGTGTTCTATGTGGAGGTCACAAAGAATAAGCTCAAGTGAGTCCTCTAGGTGCCAAATCCACACACTTTAGTCCATCATGATAGTTTTTTGTGAGGCTTTTGTGATGTCTTTCAACAAAGTCAAGACAAATTCAATTGTGATGTTTGTGTTTTATAACAATGTGCTTATTCTCTTATAAGATAAACAATAATGTTTAGATTTGATTGATTTTTTTATTAAGTGAATTTAGAAGAAAGGAGTGGTGCAGTTGGTGATCAAGTTTAAACTTGGTAGCCACATTTACCTTCCTTTTTTGGGTGATATGAGGTTGGATTGGTTCCATTAATATTTTTAATTAATTTTGAATGATGGCTTACAACCCTATTTAATTATTTTTAGTAGGTATCTTATGTTTGGAAGGATAATATAGCCCAAGTGGGGAATCTAATTATGGCTCCCCTATTGGATAAGGTCAAAATCCATATCCTAATCTTGGAATCTTTGTTGCATGTTAGGGATTCCCATATAAGAATGGTGGAAATGAAATTAATCCTATGAGTAGTGAGAAGGGAAATTTTTTTTCTCCAAATTGGGTTAACACTCCCTCATATAATTATTTTAAGTCATCCTCTAGAATTTTACATGTTCATTTCAATGCATCCATTAAAGGTTCACCTCTGGGTGGGAAGTATTTTTACATTAGGACTAGAGTGGGTGGTAACTTGGCCTTATCTTCAACTCCTACTCTATTGAAGGATGTGTTTCTAATGCTGGGTTTAGACATGGATCTAGTTGGTGTTATATGAGGATGGGATGTGAAGGATGAGTTTGGTAAATTTCCAAGTGGTGCTTATGTGGTGAGTGAATCATACTTTCCCTTAAATCCTTGATTGAAACTATAGTCTTGGTCTTTAATGTCCATGTGTCATAATGTGTTTTCATTGTATTATTTTATCAATTTTGTATAACTATGTTTTTTATTTGTCATAGTATTTTATAACCTCCTTAGTGAGGTTTTTTGGGACCATTATTTTCCTAGGTGTCTTGTACCATTGGTTGATAGTACATTGGTTTATCTATATTTTATTGGACATCTATATATGGTTGAGGGACTAGTAAACACTCAATACTAATTAAAAAAATAGGTTTTCTATTTAGATTTAAATCTTTTTTAGGTACTAATCCAATATATACTATTATCATAGAATGTGGGAGGTACAATAGTTATGTATTAATTGTTACATCTAATATGTTCACCCAATATTAACATACATTCTATTTATACATATTAAATTATAACTATATTATTACTATCTCATACTTATTATCCAACATTATAATCAAGAGATAAGGGAAAAACTTTATCATTCCATACCTAAGTCAGATATATGCCAACACATTATATTTATTCCATGTTTTATAACAAAGATACCCCTATTTGAAAATGGTTGTGAGAGTAAGTGACTATTAGGACTACCTAGTATTTAAGGAAATGATTCATCAATAACTGATTGTGTTATTTACTAAGTCATGTATTTTTATCTAATTCTGACAAAGTAAGATCTTAGGTTTGAAAACCATCTAACAAGGAAATCTAATTGGATAATTTGTAAGCTTAAACTACTGACTATATGTATAATCAAATAATGATTAAAAATCTTAAAATTTGAAAAGTTAGTAGAATAATAATTTTATATATATATATATATATATATATATATATATTATGTGAAATAAAAAATTCATTAGTAAAAATATATAATTCATAATCCCCAATATTCAAGAAATTTTTTGGGTTGAGTAGTAAGTCTTATATGTATAAAATGTCATATGAGTACCTTGACATTGAAATACCAGATGAAGATTGGTTAAATTATTTCACATAGATGGAGTAAACATTAAGTGGATATTTAGGGGGAAGTGAGGTACATAGGGAGAGGGAGAATAATTTTAATGGAAATGAAATTAAGATATGTAATGAAAATAGTAAATTGTTAGGGTGTGCAAATAGAAAAGAAAGGAATAAAAACATAAACCTAGGTATGTTGAGACCTTATCTTATTTTCAGAATTCTAAGACCACTTAGAAAAAAAAAGTAAATGACACCATAACTAAATGTTATGGTTAATATTAGATATTAAGTTCATCATTAAGGAGTAAAAAATTAAAGGAAGTTAAAATCTTCAATGCAAAAAATAGGTATTTCAACTTTCTAAAATAATTGGGTATTTAATAATTTATATGGTGTATTAGGAGGGGGTGTTAATAATATAATATAAATATATATAAATATAAGTATGGGTATTATATATTATATTATGAATTAACATGATATACCACTAGCTTACTTAGTGAATTATCCATGAGTACTACTAAAAATGGTTTGATGAAATATAAAATTGTGCATGACCTGGTAAAAAATTACTTGATGATTGATATAGTAGGAAAATATGGAACTAGTTGATGGCATACTTTCAAATGGTCAATGGTGAATATATTTTATTATGTGGATGATGGAGTAATCTTATATATCTTATTATGTATATATTTTAGTACATGGTTGATGACACACTATCAAAATGGTTGATGTAGTTATAAAGTTGTATGTTATTATGTTTTTACATCTTTATTGAATTTTATCTATTTTTTGTCTTATTAAATACTGATTACATAATTTTTGTTGCCATTTGTTTTAACAAAGCCACATTTGGCTATGGTGGATTGCATACATTAACTCATTTTCTAAGTTTTTTTCCATAGTATTAGATACAAATACAATGCATAGTATTAGTTTGGGATATGGGGGATTGTGAATATGTGTTAGGTATCAATGGATAAAAACATGTTTTTCATGTTCCTTGATGTATTGGAGATAAGAAGTGGTTAGTGCTTGGGGACACCATGGTGGTTGTGATTACATTAGAGGATGTCCACATTATTTTGGATTTATTGATAGATGACACTCCCATGATTGTGATATTTCTATATAGTAACAGAGAGATGAGCATTATCTTGATGGGACATTAGGTTAGATCAACATCATCCTTATACATATACTATATGATTAAGAGATTTAGTTGTAACATTTATTATAAATTTATGTAATGTGATTTTGGACTTATGGTGACATGAGTCTTATGTCACCAGTTTGATGGAGGAGTACTATTGTTCATTATTATGATGTGTGGGAAACATTAAAGTAGGGAATAATCCAAAACATGGGTATTCAGATTTGGGTGTAGTTTGTATATGATTTTTATATCATCTTAACATGGGATAATATAATGATAAATATAATGATATTGGTTATTTCATGGTCATGTATAGGGTGATGGAAGAACTTGTATAGATGCAAGACATTTTCCTTAAGTAAAAAAATGGGGTTGAGGACCTTTTATGAGATATCATGTTAGATAGGTAATATTGGATATAGTTTAGAGGGAGGCAATCACATGTAATCCATATACATGTCTAGTTGACACATGGTCAAGATGGCCATCTATAGTGTGTGATTAATGATTGTCAATATTACATGACACTTCACTTGTGTGTAGAGACACATTTATGTGATAAGGTTATTTTGTTAGTTTTTAATTCCACACCCAAAATAATCTATGTCCAAACACTATAAATGGAAATACATGTGACATAGTTGTGGGGAGTATGGGAATAGGGGCCATGATTGCGATTCCCAATTTTTAAACCAAATTATACACCTTAGCATCAATGGAAGATATAGTAGCATTAATAAATGTATCAATGGTAGCAATGAAGGATATATATGTATGTGGTCCTACTCTATATGGTGGTTATGGTCAAGAATCTAAGGAAAAACATCCCATATGTATAGGAAACCACCTCAATTAAGGAGGGATAGTAGATCAAAGACCCTATGTTTTATGGATAGAGTGGAGATTGAGATAGATAATTTGAAGCTACTTATTACTCTTGGGAATTCATATTACAAATAATTTATAAATATATATGGAGAGGCATGTCTACTATATGAGATCGAGATAGTCAATTTTTTTAATATGAAAGGGTAAATGAGGGTTGAGCTTTAGAGCATGACACATGGATGAGAACAAGGATGATTTAGTATTTGTTATAAGATAGGATGGAGAGGACATGTATGATTCATCAAATCCAAATAAAAGATATGTGGTTGTATTATCACTATATTTCCTAGACTGATGAATGGTCATGGTAGAAAATAAAATAATGATGTAAATATAGATTAATTTTGATATGTAAATCTCTATTATGTGGGGTTTTATAGAGACAAAATCAAGGTAGAATATATTTATTAATGTCAATAGAATCATCAAGAGACATTGGAGGGCATGCTTTCTCAATACAATACAATGGTGATGTCAGATATATTAGTATCATCACTCTCAAGAGCATATTGGAGCCTTTAGACTCATTTAAGGGGTATCATAAGCACTATATAGATGAGGAAAAAACCAAAGTTTGTTAACATATACCATATTTGTCACAAGATGAGATGTTGTGTTGATGTAATAGGTTATAGATACCCAATAAGATCTATTAAGAGAGTGGATGACATACTCAGCCTCCATAATTATATGTATTACAACATGGATTGTGGATATAGAGAGGTCATTAGTCATGGCCTAGGTAGTTACAAGGAATATTTTCCAAAGATAAATCCTTGGCTTTATCATGTACATGGGCTAGAGATGATACATCATTGTATATTTTAGCCCATCAATCAAATATGGATAATTTAGTGCACGGATTATATATGATAAGTATGTGTCTTAGCCTTATGAGATGTGTGTGTGTGTGTGTGTGTGTGTGTGTGTGTGTGTGTGTGTGTGTGTGTGTGTGCGTGCATGTGTGTGTGTGTGTGTGCGTGCGTGCGTCCGCGTGTGTGCATGCATGCGTGCATGTCTGTGTGTGTGTGTGTGTGTGTGTGTGTGTGTGTGTGTGTGTGTGTGTGTGTGTGTGTGTGTGTGTGTGTGTGTGTGTGTGTGTGTGTGTGTGTGTGTGTGTGTGTGTGTGTGTGTGTGTGTGTGTGTGACAATTATTTCCATATTTATCTCTACATGTGTATGTTGGAATTAATGTTAATTTGATATTGAGTAGACATAACATGTGTAACATGATTTTAACAATTTTTTCTAGCATGTTTAATTTTTTAATATAACAAATGTGAGCCTATATATGGAAAATAAATGAAATGAAAAGTATTAAAATGGTAAAAATGTCATCTAATGCAAGTAGATATAAAAATAAATAAGACAAAAGATATGTAAAACTGGATAAGGTCGTAATACATCAAATATAAGTAGATAAGATAATATAAGTCAAACAAAACATGTGTATTATTTTCACATATCATATTTCCAATATACCCTTGATGGAAATTGTTGTTATTTGACCATATCCCTCTTATTTATTTCCTTTTATATATCTCATTATTTCAAATTTGAATTTTATATACTAGCTCTAGTTAATGTTTTGTGAAGTTAAGATTATAATACCTTAAGTAATCAATTAGGACATCCTCACAAATATTATTTTTTCATTTTTTTCACCTCTCCAATTTTGATTTGTGAATTACATTGTTATAACTTAGGGAATCAACTTGGCCCTCCTCACAAATCCTCATCACCCTCACTTCCACATCATGTTTGTCATCTCAGTTTTAGCCTTAGATAGATATGTTCTTATACAAGAAATTTTAGATTAACTCATTTATTTGATTTCATTTTTACACATATTTTGTTTGACTTATAATATTTTATCTACTTAAATTTTATGTGTTATGTCATTTTTTACATATTTGTTATTTACTTATATTTTTATATTTTCATACATTTTATTTTTTATAACTTTTTCATCAATCAGGGCACCACAAATGTGATGGGAAAATACTCATTAAATATAAACAACCCTAATCAAGTGGCTAATATTAGGATTTTTTGACATAAATGGCTTAAAAACCTTACCTATCAAGTCTAAATATTGGGTTAACTAGTTAAGTATATATATTATCCCATGAAAGTTATTCAAGTAAATGTAGGTGCATACCTTCCCATGACATTTTCCCTATTTCTCAAGACCCCAATGGATCCATCAATCAAAAATGAGGATTGGGTACTTGCATGAAAAGGAAGGTGGCACTAATGATAGATACGAGGCTTCATATCCTAGTCTATTATCATATCTCTCTATAATGGACCTCAAGCTTTATTATGAGGCCAACTACTGAGTTTGAGATTTCACTAAGATAGGGGCATGCCAATGATTTGATCATTCCTTTTAGTATACATTTAGTTTTGATATTTTATTTTTCCTTTTGATTTTTCATTTTATTTTTTTCATTTTGATATTTTGGCTTTTAAATTTTTTGTCTTTTCTATTTTCCTCCTCCATAGAAATTTAGAAGGTCGACAATAGGTTTTTAGCATGTGTAACACAAGAGACATTGAAATTAGCTGCTAAAGAGTAGAACGTATAAAACAATGTGCTTAGATACTCTTAGACCCATATTTTAACATAGAGTGTGATATTATATATAACCTAAGTGTGCCTTGAGTGAAAGATATATAATGGAATATGAGGACCTTGAGTAGTCTATAAAACTTTAAGATGACACAATGAGGGTATGTTAGTATTTAACCATGAGATGGGAAGTTTTTACTTAGAAGAGAATATAAATAAATGGATTTTTAAGTGCATGTGAATGTGCATAAAAGCAGATGATAAGTATATAAGGATGGAGATAATCCCATGACAGGGGGTGAAAATTGATAAAAAAAGATAACGTTTACCATATTTTTGATAATAAAAACTATGTATAAATGAGTTAAGATAATGTTTAAGAGTATTATATAGGTGAAAAATTATAGATATTATAATTCTAATTCTAAATTTATATTCAACTATTTTTATTTTGACAAAGATATTAAATATATAAATTATTATTTTTGAAAAAACACAAAGAAGGAATAGTTTTTATCTCACACAAATATCAGTTGACTATTTTGACATGTTAATTACAAAAAAATAAAGATAAGACAATGCAAGTTCAATATAAGGAAAAAAAATATATATATAATATGGAAAAATCTACTATAATTGGATGATGACATGGTGTGTATGAGTTTGTTTACTTCAGACTTGTCTGATTTGGCTATGATAGCCTATAATCAAAAATAGATATAGAAAGTAGAGATATAAATGTGATGAATTATAAGCATGAGATTAAAATATCTCTAGACATGTCCACTATAGTTAGACACTAGCATAGTGCACCTGAGTTTGTTGAATGTGAGACTATCTTGGTTGAATATGACATAAAACTAACTATTTCACTTCCTATGCTTGCATTAATTTTGGTCATGGATGCATCTTCATATCTAAAATAGGGAATGATTTATCTAAGATGATAAAACCCTAGTTTCTTACACATAAACCAAATTTAAATTAAATGGAGGGTGGGTAATCAGGTGAAAGGGCTTGGGTTGGAATGACCTTGGTCAATCCCCACTGAAATACCAAACACTACAAAGAAGGCTCAAAATTGAATTTAGTTATCCCACTTACATGTGTTTGTGGAGTGAAGAATATAATTTTATATGTTTTTTATCATATTTTTTGATTGGCACAAGTATGTAGATGAATATTCTAATTTGAGTATTTATTAAAGAGACCTACAAATAGATTAAGAAAATATTTGAATAGCTTTTGAGAGTTAGGAGAGTTGTCCTTAATGCATTAAAGAAGCCTTGTATTTTTAGATTTTTTTAATTTTTAATTTGGGACCTATTTTCATGTAAAATATAACCTAAAATAAGATCTAATGGATAAATCTAATAATAAAATGAAAAATGCCTTGAAATAAATTATAAAATTTATACCTAATAATTCTACATTAAATAGACATGACTATAGGATGCTCTTGTCCAATTACCATGAACCTAAGTATAATTATATAATAACAATACTTGGGATACCAGGATAAAGTCAGGATAAATGAACAATAAAAAAACTCACAAATTAAAAAATAATGAAAGAATCAAGTAAGTTGCACTAATAAATGCCTCATTCATTATCAATAGTCTAAGCATAAAAAGATGCAATAAATGATGTGAAGGATGGGAGTGTATAAAATTGGGGTGTCTATGTTACCCCACCCACTCTATCAATATTATACTAATGAAATTGATAGAGTAAATAAAATAACTAAAATAGAGTGTGTATGACACACTTTGTCTTTTTTTTACAAGTGTGTTTTAGTGCCAGTTATGTTGCAATGAAATTTGAAATAACACATGTAGTAATTAATGTCCATATATAAAAATATGATAAATCTAAAATTTTAATTTGAAAAGTATAGATAAAGGAGAGATTACACTTGTATTCATGTTTCATTATGTTATTTTTTGAGAATTCTCATATCATGCTAAGCAAAAAAGGGACATGTTATTCATTTCCTAGTGAAGGAAAAGAGTAATCCCTCAAGTGATAAATGAGATGTAAATGTGTCTTTAAGTGTCATGATAACCTTGATCATATTATCATGTTAATATATTTGAGAATGTATTAACCATTTATAAATAAATTGAATAATGTAGTTGATTATGTTGAAGTGTTTCAAGGGTTTATAGTAACAAAGTCTTAAATCTCACATGTAACTATATTAGTAACCTATAACTTTACTCTTGTAACTATTGACCATTTCGACCATAATTCAAAATGGGTAAACTTCCTTATAGTAAAAGTTTATATACGGGTTTATTGTAGCATCATAGGGTGTTTCATAGTTCTATGTGATGTCATATCATATGTTTTTAATCTTGATCATGATCTAGTTTAGTCTTTATGTTATTTTGAGTCAGTTAGGGGTCATTTTAGAGTCATATACTTAAATGGTAAAATTTGGAGGGGTGTTCACATGTTCCAAGTTTCTCTTCAACATCAAATATGTTGGTCCTTATTAGTTATGTTAGTTTTAAATTGAAGATTGGTAGGTGATAAATGAAAATCAAGAAGATAGGTTTAAAACCATTATACTACTTCATTACCCTTCTAGATATGTGGAACCAATTAGCTAAGTGAGTCTACCACCATGAATAATAATTTACAAGTGCTATGGAGAATATCATTGCATCAAAAGGAGAAATTTCTTGGATTTAATCGCTTCATGGTTAAAAATCTCATTTTAATAAGATGAAGATGTTCAAAATAAATTGTAAGGCTAGAGTAGAGGATATCAAATTAAAGCCAAAGGAATAGTTGTTTAGGTTCAATTATTCAAAATGATCCTAATATTAAATGTAAAAATTCCAAGTGGAGAGACATTAAGTAATTAGATCATAGATCACAAGAATGCAGGTAGTTAATGAGTTAAAAAATTTTAGAGGAGATCGAAAGTATGCATTCCTACGTATAAAACAAGATCAATGATCTATGTTACAAAATAGGATCATAGATCAATGGTGTGCATTCAATCACATAATAAATATCCAATGGTGAGAAAAATGTCAAAAGTTTAGTGTATCCTAAGAATAAATACATCTATGACAAGTGTCATGATCATGGTGACTTACCAAATCAATGATATACACTAGATCAAGTAGTAGGAGGATCAATGACATGTGTTCAACCATACAAAGGAGATAGAAGGTATACATAAAATCAAGGAATGAAATATCTAGATTACACATGGGAATTCCAAATGTCATAATCTTGAGACCATAGATCAATGATCAATGTCTAGCATTGAAGGTCAAAGTAAGGAAACTCTTAAGAGGATCAACAAAGTGAGGTTCCTTAAATTTATAGGAGTCACAAGGTAAAAACACATGTTTAAAGAAAATAGAATGATAAAATGATGCCACATAAACATACATGTTAGATCAAAAGGATTTTGTGGACCTGAGTATGTAGACATGTAAATAAGAGATCAAAATAAGATTACACATGTCACCATGTAATCTCAGTATAAGACCATTTCATCTTATATGGAAGCCATTTTTGGTTTAAGACCAATTTAGGCCTACAAGTAATGGAATGGAGAACTTGAGTAGGCAATTTGAAATGGTCACATGGTTTTTGACACTCTATAGAGGAATATAGAGATTCGATTGATAACGAGGAAGGTTTTGAACTTTGATTTTGGGGGGTTTGTCTACAACTTCTCCTCCCTTGATTTAATCATCATTTGTGTCCCTGGTTGGTTATAGAATGTTAAAAAATATCTAAATGATGAAGGTATTGTCTTCAACAAGTAAGGAGAGTCTTACACCACATTTCATGAAGTTTCATGCTTTAGAGGGCCACTTATCCTATTAGACCTTAAACTATCTATTTCATACTCATTCTCTTGCATGTTTAACTTTTTTCTCTCAACATGACACCATGGACATCAAATGAGGGAATTCAATACTTATATATAGTCAATTTCAACCTAGGATGACCTATAACCATCCTCTTGTAGGACTCAAAAAATGGTACCAAATTAGGTTGAGTCCTAATTTATGAAGGAGAGTTTAGGGAGAGTGAAATCATCACAATGTAACCAAGGTGGACTCAATTATAGTATTAAAAAACAATAAGGAATTTTTTTTTCACATATATAAGGATTGTGTTAATGTTTTAGAGATGATATATGAAGGCAAGACAAAATCCAAGAGGCATGTATGAAGGATAAGAAGGAGTTTAGTTAAATTTAAGGTGTGTGAATGAAAGAGTAAAGTTTGAAAATTTATCTTGAATATAAAATTTAATAAAATTATCCCCTTGTGTTTTCATTATTTCATTTTGGAGAGGAAATTTATGAGAAAAAACTCCATCTCCAAGAGTTATGTGCATTACATACCAAGTTGGCAGAGTTACTAAATGAGGTTTGGTATATTTTATTAAGAGCCCCAAATTTTTCAAAATCTATGGATAGCATCATGTAATATATTTATGTCCTTTTTATGGTCAAAATAGAAGTGAAAAGTTAAACACTATCTTGCAATCATAAATGAAAACAATTCTACCTATACCTTGTTATGAGTTAGCAGTCATATTGTAAGGGAAGTGAGGCTTATTTATTATCATTGTCAGATATACCATTAAATGTATGGTTTGTATATATTTTTACAACATCAAATGAGGTTATTAATCTCTTTAAAATATTTTAAGATTCTTTAAAGTGAACAAATATACCTTGGTGTTATCATAGGCCTATAGTTTGTCTTGTTGTGTACACAATCAAGTAGTGAGGAGTGACTTTATCGCTTAAAAGGAGAATGATATTGACTATAATTGGTTTTAATGAGGGATAAAGTAAAAATTATAATGTTTGGATTTTATAAAAAAACTTTATAAGAGTCTTGAAACCCATTGATACACAAACTCTATTAACACAATCTTAAATGAGACACAAAAAACCTCTATGTTCTGATGATTAGAAGCCTTGATAAGGATAAATGGGTGTCTCAACTATTATATTAGGTTTATGATGATGAGATATACCTATATATGGTCTTAGGTACCTTTGAAATTCTCTTAAACTCATGAAAATTAATTTATAGTGCTCTCAGCCTGTGAAGGGTAACCACTTAGGGTTTCAAACAAGAAAACCCCATAAGTAGAGTTTCAACTATTAGAAAATTTTGAAAATTTATGATCTTACATAATTTTATGTGAGTAATGTGAGTAAAGTGAATAAATTATTTTTGGTTTGGTAAATTTACATATAGTATGGATTCTAGGAATTGAGGGTGTGTCTTAGGGCTAATTAGGCCTAATTGAGGGGAGGTTAACAAAGAAAGTTCTAGCTATATGTAGAATTAGAACTTTCAATTTTAAACACACCTATATGGAGATAGAGGGTTATCTAAAATGGTTTAAAATATTTTGAATAGTTTATGGATTGCTTAGATAAGAAGGATTTGTCTAAAAAGGGGCTAGTAGATAAGCCTAGACAAAACAAGCTTGTAAGAGTGATATATGGTGCAATTTAGTGTTTTAAAAGGTTTTTACATTGTTTTAGGAGTTAAATTATACTAAAAAATAATGACTAAGTTATTAAGGACTTTAAAATAGTAAAGTAAATCCTTAGGGTAGAGTTAACTCAATAGCTTTTCAAAGGCTTGAATTGAGACAAGAGTACAAGTGAGATGGTTATGTGGTTATCCTTTACTTCATATCACCTGGGAGGAGACACAAGGAATATATAATAATTTTAACATTCATTTCCTTGAAATGAAAACCTAAAATCCTTCTCAAAATACACATCCTTATCCCTAAGCATTAAAGGGTGAGAGCAGGTTGTATTTGAATGAGGTTCTCTTTAGATGAATGATTTAGAATAAAGTGGAATTATTAACTCAAAAAATAAACTAAGGCAAGAAATTTCATAACCCCAAATCATACATACATAAAAGGAATCACTTTGGAGCATTCAAGCTTATACCTTGGTAGAGAGGATAGAGTCCTTGTTTAAGGGGATCTCAAGGATTGAATAAGACACCTTATGGAAAAATAATGTGGAATTGGTTTTAAAACTCTAAAAGTATGAAATAAATCAAAATATCATGAGGGAGTACTCCAAACAAGGATCTATAGTTAGGTTCACCCTTAAGAGGTGCACCTATAGCCATATGAGGCTAAAGGTCTTAAAATAATCTAGTGAGACAAGTTGAGGGTCAATTATCTTTTGAGGAGTTTTCAAGTTCAAAGAGATTGTTTAAGATGATATAATTCAATAATGTTGATACATCATGATCGGTGTCAATTTTTTTTATCAAAGTCATACCTATAGTCATCAAGGTGAACAATGCAAAATGGAGGTTTCCAAGGTTTTAGGCCTTCAAGAGAGATTATTGAGTTTTAGAACTCATTGGAAATGAATGAGATACGTTGGCTCATATTTAACCTTGTTTCATACTATTTAAAATTTCTAAATCTCACACTTACTTCTCAACAAGTACCTACAAGCATAAGCATGGTCAAGTACATGTAGAATGTAAGACTCAAGCGTAAGGGTATGATATAATAAAAACTCTAAATAATCAAACTTTATAAGGAAATTAAAATAAATTATATTACAGAGATAATTAATATAATGAGGTAAAATTATAATTAATAATTACTACAAAACAATAAAATAAAAAATCAAACTAAATTGAACACCTACATCCATGTTAACACAAGCTTGTATGGAATTTGACAGTGTTTGAGGCCTAAAAGAAGTCAAGAAGATAGAAAGGGATGAGATTTAAGTTTAATATGATTTCATTCGTCATAAAAAAACAAATTATTTTTTATAAGGCTACTAAATGTCTTGAAACATCTTAACCATCACCTATAGTACTATTTGTACAAAGTCAAAGTGAGGTTCCTGAAGGAGCTTAGGCCATACATGAGTTATATAGGTTTAAGGATATGGTAAAATAAGGTGAAAATTATAAATAAGGATATAAATAACATATTAAAATCAAACTCATCATGATAATATTCAAACCAAGGCAAAAGAGAAAGAAAACTTAGTTTTTAAATTTGATCAAGTAGGCAACATGTCACTAGCTTTTGGCAAAAATAGGACTATATGACAAAATATGCATGATCTAATCACAAAATTTGGTGGAGAAATTATTTATTACCTAATATTCCAATTAAAAATATTTTTTAGGTTTTATTATAAGGGTAATTATTCACTATTTTATTACAATTAACCCCATGTCTAATCATGGTCAACATTGGAGACTACCTTGAAGGAATTGGCCATTTTGAGGCATCTATAGGTCAATTCAAAGCATGAAATTTGTTAATAATGGATTGAATGACAAAAAAAATCATCAACTACCATATTAAATTTCCTATAAATATTTAAATTACTCAGTATTTATACATAGACCTATTACAGTCGAGAAGGCAGCCATTAGAGACCAGTTGAAGCTTTTGTTAGGTTTGAGTGCTAATGATAATTTTAAGCCTTAGAGAGGTTTCATAATGGATAAATATGATTTTTTAAACCTAATTTGACATATTTCATTTATAATATTTATTATTTCAAGAATTTTTTTGAATAGAGACAAGTTTAGGTATGGAGGAAGCATGTAGGCAACTCAAGATAAAGTTTGGTAAAATTCATCTTTAGGAGAAATTATGCATCCTAAAATCATGAAAAATAATAATATTAGACCTAATTACATAAAATAACTATACATAATATTTAAAATTTCATGTGATATGTTTAAGTGCCTTCTATTTATATGCAGTCCCCTCCATGTCTCATAATAGTCACCATTGGTGCAGGCATGTTTCTTGGAGGTTTACAGTATAACAATGGGTTAAAATATTGTAAAAGTGTTATAAAAGAATAAGGGGATGATTTTAATACTATTAAACACATTTAAAGAGTTTTCACACTCAAAACTCCATGAAAACACACATGCAAGATTGAAACCCCATAGGTAGTCTCAAAGGCATAACGAGCAAGGTTGGTTTTTTTATCATTTGAAGAGGAGAGTACAAGTTGAATCTAGTAATTAACATTTAGATATTGTGTTTTAACCCAATATCATCATAAAATTTTCAAAGAACTCTAATATTCAAATTTAGCTAATTAGGCCTTAAAGCTTGTTTGAAGCCCTATTTCACCAAAAGACACTCTTAAACCTTCTAATTCAAGGTGGCTTCATGAAATTTTTCAGATGCCATGAATTTTTTTAAATAAAATAATATCAATGGGAAGGTCAAATTGGTCCTTTAGAGGAATTCAAGCTTTTTCAGTCCTAAGACACCCAGTTTTTGCCCCTCTTTAGATGCTCATATCTTTCATACCATGAAGAGTTGGCCAAATTATTTTATTATATTTTGAGTACCCCTATGTAATTTAAATTTATTTTGTATTTAGGTTGGTAAATGTCCTAATATTTATGAAAATTTTCTAAGAGCATAAGCATGTCTAAAATTCTTGTAAACCCTACAAGTAATGATCTTAACGTATGTATATTTTCATACCTTCTACATGGGAGCCCAATATTTTTAAAGATATTTAAGGGGTGTATTGGATATATATACATGGAAATACATTTTGTAATAGATGTATACATTTTGTGAACAATCATCAAGAAGGTGAGCTTGTTTGAGCTACCAATGGAGTTTTTTTTACCAATTTTGTGTTTTTAGACTCATGAGTCCATCATATGGCCTATTATAACTTAAAAAATAAATAGAGTGTGTATAAGACTCCATAAATCTCCCGAAAAACCTATTTTTTATAATATTTTGACACGTTTGGGTGCTTAGGAGGCCCAAAATGACTCAAAAATGCTTATTTTTGCAAGTCTTCAAGGAGATAAATTGTCTAAATCCATGAAAGAGGCATAATGAGACCTAAAAGATAATTATATTTGAATTTTAGTTTTTAATAATGGTTTATAGGGCGATATATTGAGCTAATGGGTTAAAAACCTAAGTTTTTTAACATTTTATGAAATGTTGCAGGTTTAATGGTGATTTCCAACATTGTTTCAAGTCTTAAAGGTTGTCTAAATATTAATTTTATTCCTAATATTAATTATGTGCATGTATATAAGTATTATATAGGTCCATAGGTGACCCTTATGGGGTCAAATGGTCTTGGGGTAGGTTTCAGGGTAGCTAGTTGAAGATGGCTCAAGCTTGAGACCTCCATCAATGGAGCCTATGAGAGTTGAAGGTTTCATGGAGTTTATTTAAACTTTGAGGAGAAAATTAAATTTTAAAATATAAGATAGCCTCAAAAATAAAACTCTAAAATATAACCTCCATGGTTAGTTAAACATCAAATGTCAAGTCAGCTAACCATTGGCCAAAGACTTCTAGAAGAGCATGTGGAGGGGGCATAGAAGTCCAAGAGAGAGAATTTTGGAGGTTAGGAATACAAGTGGAGAATTAAATGTGTTTTCAAAATATTTAAATAATTTTCCCTTGTGGGTGGATCATGACACCATCATCCTCAAATTTTCTTATCTTCTAGTGTGTTTCTAATCCAATGAAAGAGATTAAAGACACTTTGGACTATTGAAGGTTTTTTTGTTCAAGAAGGATTAGTGATAATTTATCAAAAGGTGGTTGAAACCCTATGAAATGTTTTTTTGCCTCATTTATTTATTTTTTAGTGCTTGTTTCTTCTTTCTCTCTTCCCTTTTCTCCTATATCTCCCATTTCTCCCCCATTTTTGAAATATATTCTCATTTGACAAGGCAAAACCCTATAAAAATGTATAGTAAATACTTTTTGAATAAATAAATATCATTTTTAACCTATATCTTACCTCTAACTTTTGTTAATCAAGATTGTGTATAATGGATTTATAAATAAGTGTTCTTCCATGTCTATTATCCTTCTTTCTTACCTCTTTTTAGGTGTTTTGAAGATAGTTTCAGGTCTAAACATGATATTTTTCCACCATTAATGTATTTTTGTGTGAGTTTTAGAACTCCTCTTTGCTTCATTTATTTATTATTGAGCCTAGTTTAAGAAATATTTATGAAAATTATCTAGTTTATGAGATTGTGTGAGCAAGGATTATCTTATGCTAAATTAGTGTTTGTTTCAAACTTATATGAGTGTCACTTAATCTGGTGTATCACCCTTTTAGTGATTTTAGTCATCTTATATCCCATTTTATCCCTTTTCCAAGTATAATTATTAGTTTAGGTGATATACCAATATGAAATTGGCCTTCTCTAGAGGTTCAACCTCACTATAGGATACCCATCACTCGAGGTTGCTCCAATATTATAGCTAGGAGTGAGAGAGCCTAAAAAAATCTCCCACAAGGTGAAATTATATGCTAAAATAGACCCTAGTTGAAGTAATTCATATGATTTTTTTTACCTCAAGTGCCTTGACTTATTGTACATACTAGGATATGTGTGTTTCCTTTTAGTTGGTTTATGTTTTGCCTAATTGTTCATGAAAACATAAGTGTGAGTTTATTTCTTATCTTTTTTATTGTTTCCTTTTTGTGTGTGGTGTGTTTAGTGTCCTTTAAATAGTTTATTGGTGTCAATAATAGTGTATATATGACCCCATATCCCAATGGATAGGATAAGTCTACTAGTCTTTGGCATAGTAGGATTGCCACCCTTAAGAAATTATCAAAATGTTAACCAAATTTAATCCTAGGTTAAATTAGGTCAACCCCTATATAGTTAAACTTCCTATAATTTCTTTCCTAGGTCATAAATATGTTTATTCATGTTTATTATGGTCACTTAGTGTGTTTCACTTTAGTCATATATGTCACTTATTTTATTTTATCTTTATGTCACCTTGTAGTCTAGTTTGCACATGTGAAAGTGAGGAGACTAGCAAGACCATCTCACTTTTTTGGTAGAAGACTCCATTCAAGTCTATAAATAGTGTTGATAAGTTACAAAGTTTCACCCTCATGAAAATGATTCTAGGATAAGGCTAAATGTTTATTTCCAACCTTTGAGAGCATTGTTTGATCATAACATTTATGGAGGTTTTGGTCATAAAGGTTTAATTTATGATGTGCAAATGTTAGGATACTGGATATAGTCAAGTAGATGGAGTAGGCCTATATAGCTTTCATGTTCAAACTTTAAATAAGGATCAAAATATGAAAGGAAACATAATGATGTTTGATACTAGATACAATAATTTGACATAACACACAATCTTGTATCTGATGTTTACCTACATGAAGTATTCATCATACATCTAAAGGTAATACAAAGGAGGTAGAGAGTGTTGAGATGAAGGTTTTTGAGCTCTTTTGAAAGTTTCAAATAGGTTTAAGAACATATTAAATACCATTGTGGTAATGGTTAAGCCATTACATTGTAGATAGGGTTAGGTCCTTGTTTCTATGTTGAGAAAGTTAATTATGGGACTCATTACCTTAATATCTTCAAAAAGAGATTTTTCCTTATACAATGTTATCTTGTGATGAGAATCCATGATGTCTAAGTAAGTTGAATGTATTCATTCTTATATCTTAGACATAGTAGTAACATGTAAATATGATAGGATGTGTATTTGGTCAAGAAAATATATTGAAAAGGAGTTTTCATTTCCATCAAGTTTACACTACAAGCACTCAATGAAAACTATAATGTTCTAAGTTTAGAGTGTAAAATTCAACTAAGTGCACTATAGTACATTGATTATAACATAGTTATAAGGTATGAAAATAGATCATCCAATTGAGAGATAATAATATTAAAATCATAGAACTATATAGGATTTAAGCATAGTACCCAAGCACTTATGATCACTTATAGGAAGGTATCACATCTCAAGTAGCATTTGCATTTTGACTACAAGCCTATAACACAGTGATGGTAGAAGGGATGAGAAAATGATCTCAAAGTAGAGATAAATGAATTAAAGTTTGAAATAATGATAGTGACCTATGAAGAGATCAAAGGATTTATATACCATTCTCAAACCTGAATAGTAATCTATATGGACTCTTCACAACATCTGCAGTCTTGTTCATGCACATTAACCTAAGTCCATAAGAGAAAGTAGACTTAGATAAAGATTTGACACATGAAATGAATTAATATATATAAATAATTGAATAAAGGTAATGACACTTTCCATATATCTCTTATGAAATATTAACATATACAAGACTCCTTAAACTCCTCCAAGTGGCCACCTACAAGTAACACAACCAACACAGTCATAAACTAGCTTAGCTAATGTAAGATATAAGTTTGGAAATATGGCAAGGGTTTAGTATGGATCGGTCATGTTCAAAAAAATCTCATATTTTTAATAATTTAAAAAAAAAAAATAGTATATATGAGTCTCTACATACAATGATGAGTCTCAGACATAGTCTAAACCTTACATATAACCTTGTACAAAATGTAGACCTAATAAGCTAGTCTTATGAAATCCAATGTTTGAGGGTAATAAAATCAGAATAAAACCTTGATATTTTGTCAAAATGGTATTAATGACTTAATGTAACTCCTCACAACCTCTTTTAGGTTAGGCAAACAAGAGAAATACCATATGTTTTGTCTTAGATAGAGCGCACTCCCTAAATTGCACAACTTTTAGACCTAGCACATTGGGCATAAAAAATAAAGTGAAAATCCAAGATGTATTGATAAAGGATGGGTGAGGTTGGTTTTGAGATGAAAAAAGTGTTGGAGGATTATATAGTCAATCTAAACCCTTAGGAGGGTCAAACACAGAAAAGATAGTGAAAACTATTAGGCCTAAAACTAGGCCTAAGCTCTACAAGTGTCTCACTTGATTTATATGACCATTAAATCCTTATAATAAATTTTAGGACTTTATAGGGGAGGTATAATGTTGAATGGAGCCATTATTTTGTATAGGAAACATCTAAAATCAATCAATTTGGCCTTAATCCCTATCATGCCTACCCAAAATATATGAGAGGGCTCAAGAGACCAAGTTTATGTGTTCATATCTATATGAACCTTGTGAATGAGAACTAAATAACTTGGGGAAAGTTGAAGGGGGTCCTATACCTAAATTTTTTTACATTGGTTCTAAAGTTAGACATAATTATTTTATGAACAATCTTTAACGGTCCAAACCTTTTAAAACCCTCTCAAAACCCTAGCTTGAACTTGATGGAAAATATATGGTGGGAAATGAATATAAAGGTGATAAAATTGACATGAAAGTGCCTTAGACGTATCTCTAACTCCCATAGGTTCCATGACATACACTTTGGCCATATGTTCTATATTGATAGGGCCAATACTAAATTTCTTACAAGATTTGAGTTGTTTTTCAAGTATAGAGGAAGATGGATATGTGAAAACACTTGAAGTAGGTCTTCAGGGACTTTTTTTATTTTCCCAAACTAATCCCTACCATAGTGAATCATGAAACATCTCTATGAGACCATTCATGGTAGACAATCAGAATATAACACAGTGATGAAAATGTGACTACCTAGTGAGAAAGGGGACTTAGAATATTTTAAGTTGTATTTTATAGACTATAGGAAAATAGATATATTTGAGTTTCATAACACCTATTAAATGCATTTATTTGATCACTTATAATCTAATTGAGTAAAAATTTTGAAAATTGAAGCCTATAAGGTTAATGAATGATTGTTGGCAATGAGTGATAAGTGACAAAGATGAATTCATCTGTTAGGGATGAATAGATGACATGCACTAACCTCTTCTATAACTTCTCATGAAAAACCATATTTTGAAAGGTTTCCTATGGTATTTTTGGACACTCAAGTGCACTCCTCAACATCATGAAGGTAGTTTCAAATAAAATCAATAAAGGGTCTATGCTAACTTAAGGAAGATGATCTATTTGAGATTGACACATGTTCACAACAAATTATTGACTTATTTTCCACTTCATTCCATGGAATTTTAACTAGTTTATAAATTCTAACACCTGATCTTGCAACCTTTCATCTTCGGTTCTTCTTTTTCTTCTCTTATGACTATATATTCAATCCTTTTTGGCTTTATAAGGGATCCACAATTGGTATGACAAAGAACTAATAATTTTGACACCTCATTTGCCTTGGAATGAAATTTTATAATTTTATTTCATTCTGTAAAATATATTACTTGAATGTGGTAAGTGGTTTCTATGGTTGACAAGTGATGAAAATGCTCTCCTTACTTCTATGTCTACTCTTACATGTTTATGGAAATGAGATATATTCTAACAAGTTTCATATAGCATATTATTTTTTAAGATTTTCTTGAAGTGTGAGAGGGAATATTAGTGTCTTATATCAGACATTATTTTCACCCACATATAAATAGGCATAGAAATCTACCTTTATGATAAATATTAATGGTAGAAGGACATAGGGTTCAATTCAGTTTGAGTAGTCTTTTTTTTTAAGTATAGATGTAGTGTGTTGTGTATATTTATCTTGGTATATCACCTAATTATCATAGGTTTATTTTATGTATCCTTCCATTTTCACCCCCAATAGTGATTACCTTAGTGGATTTTGAGCCTAAGAGAAAAATCAAGGGAGCTAGCCCTTTCAAACTTAGAGATCTATCTCTTATAGTGGCTTGTATATGAAGGTAGATAGTTCCATATTGTCCTAAAATTGAGGTCTACTTGACTTCTCTAGGGTGAAATTTTAATCTACAAAAATTAACACTTCCATGAATTTTTTACTTGTTTAATAAGTAAATATTTTATATAGAATATTTTACATAGTTAAATATTGTTTCATTAGACCTAAAAGAGTGATCTATTACAATAGATGTTGATTACAAAGCTAGCATTTTGGAATAAAAAAGTATTGGAATGTAAGATTAAACTCAAAGTATGATTAAGTAGGGATTTTAAACTAGATTGAGTGAATGATTAATATGATCTAGACATGATAACTAGCTCTTAGTCATATCTCTAATAACATAATTTATGTTTTAGTATTTTTTATATTTTTTAAAATTTTGGGTCATTTTATATAAGTTACAACATGAATTCTTGGCTTTGGTTTATTTATTTTTGATGTGTGTGTTTTCTATTGTTGTGAGTGTATTTATTTGATAATTTAATGAGGAGATATACGTGATTTATGCATAGTATACTTTGGTCTTAGACCCATACCCAAAACTAATGTAATTCATTCATGTAGACATTATGATATGATGATCCATATTTAAAACCATATCATTGAGATCTTAATTTGAAATTATGAAAACATGGAAACTAAAGATTATGTTAATGATGAGATAGATCTTGGTCTAATGTTTGGTTATAAAATAAAATAAAAGTTTAATATTTTGAAAATGAATTTGAAGTTAATAATAATGATTAAGGAAATAAAATAAGGGAAATTATGAAATAAGGTTACTAAAATAAATAAGAGGTAGTAATGAGATAATAAAATGAAATGAGATGTGTTATGAAATTAGAGTGTGTTGAGGTCAACATACCCCTATATCTAAAACTGGGGACCCTTGTGTTAAATAGTGCAAATTTGTACCCTAACTTTGAAAATTCATTTGATAAAAGTGTCATTAACATGTCTAAACTTTATCTTTATTTGAAGATCATCTACATCTAATCTGGTTGGCATGTTTATTCATGATTTTAATCCAATTTTACCTAAAGTTTCTAACACTTTATATTTATGTTGCAATTTGTAACTCTAATGGAGTCCATTTGGAATGAGAAATATCATGGTTTTATTATTTAATGATGATTTGATATTTTAATATCCTTTGGCCTATTTAAATTAAGATTAAGCTCATGTTTTATAATCTAAAAACCCTAATCTTGAATTCCCTATCTCATGTCCTCCTTTTGAATTCAAGTTTGGCAAGAACTTTTGTTTAAAGTTGTGAAGGAATAATTATCATACCATATACTTAGTTTAATTTTTATCCTAAGGCTTATTCATTTTTTTTAAACACAATGAAAACTTAGGCTAAAAATATTATGCTTGGTATCTTTTATGTCTCATGACCCCTTTCTCCCCTCTTATCCTAGATTGGTCTAAATAAATGCATGTTCCCTTTGTTATAAATCTTGGCCTAAAGCCTTAAATTAAGGTTTATCATATTTATTAATAAAATAAAAACCTTAGTCTAAGAATTTATGATATGAAATTATTATGTGGGGTCCCTTTTATTATGTCCCTAACTTATCTTAAGACTTAGCTTAAATCTTTATTAGTGATTATTAATACAAATAAAAACTTTATGTTTAGAACTTAGCTTAATATTTGTATCCTATATATATATATATATATATATATATATATATATATATATATATATATATATATATATATATATATATGCTCTTGAGCATAAATTTTGTGTTTGTCTATAGGATCAATGACCCTCATTTTCTAAGGCAAAGTTATTCTGACAATAGAAGATCAAAATGGGAAACTATGCATATGAACCAATCTCATTCAAACCCATGGATCGTAATCAGATGATGGACATTTGAAATGGGGAAGATCCAACAGTGTGTAGTATGAGTTGAAAATTCAAGCCATGATTAAAATGTTAAAATCCAAGTAGGTCCCCAAAATGAATGGGCCACATTTTCTCAGGTGAGATTGATCTAATAGAGCATGATGAGCATTGATAATTCAAATCTTGAGATGATGACAAGTGTCATGAGTTTGTTACTAGGATATTAACTAGCCAATTGTGGTATACCCCTTAGATCATGATTCAATGGAGTGCATTTACTTGAATAGAAGTGATCTGATAGTGCAAGATGAGAATTAAATTTTCAACAAATATATGAGTGACTTCAACATCTCCATATGGCACACATGGAGTAAAGTCAACCTAGAAGTGATAAGTGGAAAGCTTAAAAAAGATTCTCAAAGAGGTATTCAAATATTGATGGTTGTGCAGATGTCAAAGAAATTCATTTAGGAATAAAATGATGGGTGTGAAAACATCAATTTTAATATATTTGTGAGGATCCAAATAATCTAAAGATATACAAATCATTTTGATTTGTATAAATAGATTAAATGATGCAAGATCAAGTGCGAATTTTAAAAGACAATGGTCATATTTTTTTGAATAGTGATGAGTAGAATGCCATAGAGGTGCTATGGTGATGCCATATAAATAAAACATGATAAATATGAGGATTTAGTGGACCTGAGAAACCAAGGCCTTAAACACAGTCTAATTATGATCTAAGTAATGAGGCTTACATAAATTCAAAATAGTTGCCACCATTGGAACATTGTACAAACCTTCAAAAAAACCCTAACAAGAAAAATAACCTTAATTAAACCTAATGAGAATTATAATTATATCAAGGAAGATTGAATTATCATCTATGTAATAGAATTTGACCCAAACACTAAATTATAGTCCACTAGTGAGAAATTTAGTAGAATTTCTAGTAATAACAACTCAAAAAAGTGTATTAAGGAAAGATGTAAGAAAATAGTCCTAGGAAATGGGATCCCTCTCCAATGACCCCAAGAAACTTGAAGATAAGATAGTTCATGCATTGGATGGCTTATTCAAATACCCTACTACCCTCAGTCTAGTTGCTCTAATTGTAGATGATGAGTTCAAGCAAAGAGATTCATAGTTTATTAAAGGGGTAAGACACCAAAGCATAGAAAAGATTATTTCTGACAATGATATGATTATGGGTATGATTCTAACTTAAAAAGAAACACTAATGAAGGTAGGAAAGGATAGATAAAGACCATTTGAACTTAGCATGACAAATGAAAGAGCTCTTCATAAAACTAATTGTTAGCTTTGAGTTAATTGATGAATAATATTACATAATGAATATCTTGGTAGAGAAACAATAATAGAGGGTTCTCAAATTTAGATGAATTGATTTAGGAATATTATTTTGTATCTTAACATTGTATATTTTAAACATGGAATGTTACTTTTTAAAGGCATGTGAATATTATAAAACACATTGCCTATAGATCAGTCCATGGGGGGAAAGTCTAGTGTATTCTATAACATTTATGGAAAATATAGTTATCCTAACACTCATACTTATATAATTGATTTATATACTTATTTACATCCTATAAAAGGATCATTATAAATTGTAAAAAAAGAGGGATTTATTCGAGCCAAAATCTAATTGTAACTTTTGAGCAAAGAATATAAGCAAGGAATTCTACAAAGTTTTCCCAAATTTACTTGTGTCTTTTACTATTTTGGCTTCTCTCTCACTTTTTATTTCTGATTTATTGATATGAATAGTTATTTTGAGTTCCTAGTGTGTACATTTAAATACAAATATGTTAACTTGTGCCAATTGTAGGTTAATTAAAACACCTTAGGTTCATTTCATTTTCTTACTCTTCTTGCATTTGGGCTAATGATGTTTGCTTGTAGGGGTAAATCTTTAAAGTGATCTTGGTTCTTATTTTCATTATTTCATACCATAATTAGATGTTTCCTTGATATGTGATAGGATTTGAGCTTATTATAATTCATGTCATACATTAGTTAAGTGCATTCTTGGAGGCTATTTAAACTCTATCAGTGTTTAGAATGAATATAAACATCTCTTCTCTATTTTACCCTTTCTTTTTCTCCCTTTTAAACCAAATCACTTTAGTTAAATTTTCACTATAAATATCCATCTTATATTAGTTCTTGATCATAATTAATTTTTCTTAGCATAGTATACTTCATATTCTACATAGACTAACTATTTGGCCATCGTGGCTCCCAACCACCAAACATTATAAATATTATGAAATAGTCCACTTGCTTTCACTCTATTTCATAAATAGATAATGGCATTATCACAACCTACAATTCATGTTCTAAATTTTTAGAATTATAAAATGAGAAGTGTTCTTGAACACTTTGGGCACCTGTGATACATATTCAGGCATCAATACGAGGGGCTTCACTAGCACTAAAAGGAGGGCCTATTATATCTTTGAAGATTTAAAGTATATTTGCTCATTTTTGTGAATTATGTTTAAATATAAATGTAATATTTACATAATTGTGTCATTATTTACTCAATTTTATAAAGATCGTTGATATTTATAGTCTTAGACTCATCTTTGTGCTTCCTTTAGACAACTATCAATCTTCTTTGAATATATATGCTTAATCACGATAAACATGGCTTAAGATTTGTCAACTCAATAGGTTTGAGGTTAGTAATAGTATTTTTTATCAAATCTTGATAGATATTTTGCTAATTTGAGTTTATTTGATCTTAAAAATGTAAAGATCAATCATACTTACCTATTTGGATAAATCTTTGAGCTAACATAGTTAAATATGGTTGTCCTTTGTCATCCTTCATATAAATATTTGAAAAATTTTCTTAATTTGAAAGTCTAATCATTGCTCCCTAAAAATATAAGATGAACACATCATATTTTAAATAGGATTCAAATATCACAAGTAAGAACTACCCAAAATTAGGATAAGGACATGTTCAGAGACTAGATAACCTCTAATTTCATTAAAAGTTCACAAGAAAGTTAGATGAGATAAAGGTAAGCACATACTTTCAAAGTCTTTACCAACTTCACCAATTTATATTACTCTTATGTTTCATCTCTATCAAGGTATGGATTGGCTAGCTGGTTCTTCAATCAATGTGCTAGGTTTGGTACATGACCTTCCTCATAATCTTAAAAAGTATTTGCCAACATTTAGTCCTAGTGGCATTATAATTGTTGAAGAACACATTAAGAGTTTCAAAACTACATTAAGATTATTGAATATGACTCATGAAGATGTATAATGTAGACTATTTCATTTTACTTTTAAATAGTATATGAATGTTTATAAACCTTCTCAAAAACTACATTACCAATTAGGTTGATTTTTACAATGTTTTCATTAATCAATTTGGTAAAATCATTAGTCATTGAGTTCTATACCATTAATTTACCATAGTGAAAAGGGATGAAAATGAGCCCATAAGAGCATTCAATGCTAGGTTCTAGAAAATGTTCAATAGGACTATATCTCCTTATAGATACGATGAGGCTTTAGCCTTATAAACTTATAAGGATGCATTGAATCCTATGACTTCTATGTTTATAAAGAGAGTTGTTGGACCCATGAATACATTAGCTTTAACTTATGTCGAGGCTGTAATCATTAATGATCAATTATAACCCTAAGGACAATTGGCATACTACATTCCTAATATCAATCCACATTTACCCATTCTAAATTTTATTCCCAATTCTAATCAAAACATGTCTACCCTAAACCAACATACAGTCTTGAACCAACTAGCTTTGAGGCATGCACATCTTAACTAGAACCTAAGATTCATAAATAATGCTACTAGTGGATACAATCCATAGCATTAGAAATATTTAATGCCTACATCTAATACTAATACTCAATTTCATAATTTTGAGTCCCCAAAGAATGAAACTGATTATATTCTCAAGATGGTTCAAAACCTTAACACTGAGTTCCTTTAATTGTAAAAGAAAGTAAGAAATACTGGAGAGAGATCCAGTAGGAATTTATCCTTCCAAAGGTTCAATAGGCCCACTACCATATTTTAGAATGATAGGTACTACAACAATAATAAAAATGAGTCATCTACTAACAAGAATGTGCCTAATATAAATCTTACTAATATTGCTTTACCTAACTATTTGAGTTCATTACACATATAAGCATGGGGAAATACATTATGTTAAATTTTTTAATGAGTTTTAATCCTTCCAATAATAATTAGATACTTTAAATTTGTCCCTAATAAGGATAGTGATGCAGGTACATCTAGTTCTTTAAGGTCATCTAAATCCATTAATCCAACTCTCAAGGTGGAAACATTTGAGTTCCCTTTCCAAGAAGACATTGAGCCTAAGGATATTCTTGAAGAGATTCATACTTTTCAATAATTTTTAAAAAGGAATTATCCTCTAAGAAATTGGGATCATAATCATCCATTGACCACTTCAACTTTTCTAAATAAATTTGAGACCCCTCTTGATACTACCTCAAACAACAATCTAGAACCTCCTAAGGGAAGTACTTCTAAGCCCAATGTTGATACATTTAATTCTTCCAATAGACCTATGTATAACATAATATAGGACGTGACAAAAATCAAAGCTAACATTAATTTACATGAGTGGACATAAATTACTAAAAATAAGGATCTATTGTTAGAATATTTGTATAAGAAGTTGGATAAGTCTAAAAATTTTGCACATGCTAATGTTATAATACACAAAAGTAAGGTATATGTTACTCCTTTTATACTTACATTCAATATATTTAGTAAGAACCTACATATTTATTTTTTAGTCTCTGGTGCATCTATAAATATTATGCCTAAGGCTATTTGTGAGGAATTAGGCTTGACTCCCATTAAATCTGATATAGTTGTAACTCAATTAGATAATTCAAGAGTCAAATTAATTGATGATTTGATATATGCTCACATGTAGATTGCCTCAAAGCTAAGGATCTAATAGTTCATTGATATCTAAGTGGTGGACATCCTTGATGCTTATGTGATGTTGTTGACCAGAGACTAGACTAAGAGCTTGAATGGTTACATGTCAACAAATTATTCACATATGTGGTTGCCTTAAAATGGAGTTCCCAACAAAATTAGGATAGAAAGAGAGACTAAAATGAATCATATGATTACTAAGTATAATGAAATCAATGATAGGGACAACATGGTTAGCTTATATCTTGTTATTTACACTCTTGACACCATAAAGGTATGTAACTTTGAAAATTCTCATGCTTTACTTGGATTATGGAAACTTTAGTTTGATGGTACTAGATACAAATAAGGTTCTAGAGTAGGAGTGGTATTGATCAATCCAATTGGGAAAGAATAAAATACCTCTTAAAAACTTTAGTTCTCATGTAGCAATATTTTGGTTAAGTATGAAGCACTTATCTTGGATTACAATTTGCAATCAAACATGAGGATAAGAAACTATTAGTTTTAGGTAACTATGAACTAGTAGTTAACCAAGTCAATATTAAATATCAATTCAAGTTGTCATATCTCAAGAAATATAAGTTTATAATGTGGGAATTAATTGAATGTTTTTATGCTTTCAATATTATGTCAATCCCTAGAGAAAACAAGGTTGCTGATGAACTTTCTTTTGCTACATCCATCTTTATGCCTAATTAAAGTTCTAAGTTACAAAGCCTTACAATTGAGTTAATCCCATGACCCTCAATGTTAAAAAATGTCAACCACTTATAGGTATTTAGTGATGATAAATAAATCATAGACTTCATGACTAGTTTAGGAGTGTTTGAGGGTCACATTATTGATGAATCCAATCTCCTTTATGATGATGAAATTGAAGGAAAAATCAATGACAAGTTCATTCATTTAAATGACAATAAGATCCCCTAAGGCATGATAGCCTTAGAGAGACTCCTTGATTATGATAGACTAGATGATGCTACCAATATTCCCAAAGTGAATGGGAAGGATTATAATGCAATTGATCTTGAATTTTAAGTTCAACCTCAACTAGTTAATATTGGTATAGCCTGTACAAGCATTGAGTCCAAAAGAGCCAAGGAAATTCTAACCAAATATAAAGATATCATATCATGGTCCTATGATGAACTAAAGATATTTGATCCAAAGGTCATAACACATACCATACATTTAAAGGAAAACTAAAATATTTTTAGACAAAATTAAAGTCCTATCAACCTAGTCTTAGAACCACTAATATACAAAGAGGTCAAGAATCTCTTAGATGCCAATATTGTGTTTCCCATTACGCACTCCACTTGGGTGGCTTATTTAGTCCAAGTCAAGAATAAAATGGTGAAATTAGATTATGCATTGATTTTCAAAATATGAATAGGGCATCTAAGAAAGATAATTACCCCTACCTTCTCTTGACCAAGTAATCCAAATTATTTATAGTTCTACCATGATGTCTTCTCTTGATGGGTTTTTAGGGTATAACTAGATGATAGTGAACCAAGAAGATATGATAAAGAATAATTTTACTACCAATTGGGTCACATTTTACTATGAGATAATGCCTTTTTGATTGATAAATGTAGGATTTGGCTTTCAAAGGGCTATAGATTAGGATTTCTATGGTCTTACAGGTAAATACATTATCATATGCATGGATGATCTAACTATCTTTTCTAAAAATGGGGAAGATCATATTATGAACCTATAATAGGTATTTGAAAGATGTAGAAGGCATGGGATTTCTCTCAAGCCCCCTAAAAGTATAAATTATGTTACTAAAGGAAAACTATTAGGACATGTTATCACTAAGGAAGGAATCTCAATAGACCCTGATACAGTAAATGAAATATCTAAGTTAGAGCCACCTAATACTAGGAGGGAATTAAAGTCATTCTTTGGTAAAATAAATTTTGTAAGGAAATTTATTTTTGATTTTGTAGAAATTGTGAATCCACTAAATAACATGCTAAATAAAGAGGCTAAGATCATTTTTAATGAAGAGGCAAAGAAGGATTTCGAAAACATCAAAGACATGATTGGACAAGCCCCCATATTGATAAGTCCAAACTTCACTAAATATTTTTATCTTTAGTCTTTTACTTTACATCATACAATAATTCTAGTTCTAACTCGAAAGATAGATAGATGTGATTATCAAATAGATTTTATGAGTGCTAGCCTCAAAAATGTTGAGTTGAACTACTATTTGATTAAAAAAATAAGCATGTGCCTTGGTTAAGGTAGTGAAAATGTTTAGGCATTATATCCTTAGGAATAAGGTGTATGCCATTCTACCATATCCTACCACCAAGTTCATGCTAAGTCAAAATGAATTAAGAGAAAGGAGAGGTAAGTGGATGTCTGATCTAAGAATATGAGATTAAGATGAAGACTACCAAATTGGTAAGATGCTAGGGTTTAATTCAATTGATGGCCAATACTAATCCTAAGATAAGTGTTATATAGGTAGATCAATAAAGTTTTATACCTAATGATTGGTATGATCCCATTTTTCACTTACTAATCAATGGTTATTGTCTTGTAGGGTTAAGCAAATAACAAATAAAAGCTCTAAGGCTCAAAATAACTCATTTTATTATTAATGATGGAGTGTTGTATAGGAATAATTTTGAAGGAATTTACATGAGATGTGTCTTCAAGAGTAAAGAAACTGAGATCATAAACACCTTCCATGGAAAATTAGGAAGTGGAAATCCATCTTGAAGGACTACAACATGAGAAATATTAAGGTATAGTTATCAATGGCGTACAATTTTCAAAGATTCTGACAAGCATGTGAGAGAGTGCCACTCATGTTAAGTCTTCAACACCATAGAGCCTAAGGCGCGCATGCTACTAATACTATTAATGATTGATAAACCCTTTGACTAATGGGGGTTAGATTTTTGGGGGTCATTAACCCTAATTCTTTTGATGGTCACAAGTATGTTTTGACTTCTACTGACTACTGCACTAGATGGACTAAAGTAGTGGCAACTAAATAGTGTAAAATTAAAAGGGTGGTCAAATTCTTAGAATAAAATATATGCACTAGGTTTGAGACACTTGTATATCTACTCTATGATAATGGATTTAATTTTATATCCATAGATATGATAGAATGGGTGGATGATAACAACATCATCCTAAAGTTCTCATCAAATCATTATCATTAAAGTAATAGAGTGTTTGAATCAATGAATAATAACTTGATGAAGGATATAAAGAAGTATGTAACTAATAAATCGACAACATGGCATAAGTTGCCTAAGTATGCCCTTTAGGAAGATAGAACTATAATCAAACAAGATCTCAAAGCATCACCATTCTTACTAGTTTATGGTAAAAAACCCATCTTCCCCATCACCCTCAAGATAACAACATACAAGTTCATGCAAGAGAATATGGAGGAGGACCTATAATTTTCAAGTTTAAGGTTGTTGGATATCATATAGATGGAAGATGTGAGAGAAGAGGATTTTTCCAATTTTATCAGACATAAAACCACAATCAAGAGGTGGTTTGATAAACATTCAAAAATAAAGGTGTTCAATTAAGGAGACTTAGTTCTTATTTTGGACAAGGAATTTGAGCCTAAGTTTAAACATGGGAAGTTAACACTTTTGTGGATAGGTCCCTACCAAATAGCCCAGATACTTGGAGACAATACCTTTAAGTTGAAAGACTTACAGGGAGTAGAGTTCACACTTCCCACCAATGAGTAATACCTCAAGAATTACTTATTAGTTGTCTCACTTGTAGTCTTAATGGAATGATTGTAAGACTAGTTAGAGATAGTATAGGTAGGCTAAATTAGTTTATTTTCATTCTTTCCTTCCTATTCCTTATTTGTACATATGCTTTTATATATTTGTTTACTCTTTTATTTACTTTCTATTTGTTTTCTTTCTATTTAGTGTGTGTCTACTTTATTTGATTTGTTCCTTGCTTATAATAAGTCATTTTGGATATCCATCAACTCAAAATGCATTTATGCACTCAAAAGGAACTCCACATTTCAAAAATATAGATATGTTTACTCAGCATTGATTGATCATAGATTATTAAAATATGAGCTTAATGTTATAGTTTAGAGAAAAAAGTAAAGAATAATGAATAGATTAGTTATTCCTTAAGGTTATAAACTTTATTCTGATCTAATTTTGGTTATAGGAAGGATTTTACATGTAGGGTGAAAGACTAGATTATACCGATACAATAATGCTTGCACTTAACAAACATTAATTTCTTAGGATAAAGTTTATAGCCAAGAATGATTTTTTAAAGATCAAAAACTTGAAAAAATCCCTAAACCTAGCTAAATTGGTTCCCAACCTTTGTTAAAAAAACCAAAATGACTTGAAAAACATAAAAAAATAAGAACCTTATTACTAAATTTAAGAGCTCTCTGAGCAAAGGTGATTCTAGTAATCTCCACCAAAGCTATGGATGCCTAAATGGTAGTGGAGTAAGGCCTTGAGTGGATCTAAAGGCATCATTATCAGGCATATGGACACCTATATGGTAGTAGAGAAATACCCAAGCCTTCCTTGATCTAAATCATGGTTCTTAATGAATATCCAGACATGTTGAAAGTTAGTGTTAATGATTAAATCCATGAACTTGGAAGTTATTCTCCAAATCATGTGGAAATCAGTAAGTGGAATCAAAACACACACACAACATGGCTATGTCTTGATGTTTGATCCTAATTCTACATTTACAAGATTTGTTTTAACTATGAAGTGATCTTAATAATGGTACCTGATAAAAAAGAATAAGTAATTTAATTATTAGTCTAAATCATAGTTTAAATTCTAACATATTGATATGTTCCCCCAGAATTTGGCATTTATTGAGGTTAACATACCCCCATTTTTAAAAATTGGGGACCCTTGTGTTAAATATTTCAAAATTGTGCATTATATTTGAAAATTTAGATGAACAGAGTGTCATTAGCATGGATGCACTTTATCTTTATTTGAAGATCATCTACACCTAATCTAGTTGGCATGTTTTTTTATAATTTTGATCCAATTTTTCCTAAATTTTCTAACACTTAATATTTATGTTTTAGGTCACAAATCCAACATAGTCCATTTAGAATGAGTAATATCAAGTTTTTATGATTTAATGATGATTTGGTATTTTACTATCCTTTGGATTATTGAAATCAAGATTGAGCTCATGTCTGATCATCTTAAAACCCTAATCCCAAATACCTTAGATTATGTCCTCCTTTTTAATTCAAGTTTGGTGGGAACTTTTGTTTAAGTTTGGTAGGAAATTTTGTTTAAATTTACATGAGAACAATTATCATACCATGGAATTAGTTTAATTTTTATCCTAAGGCTTAGTCATGTTTTTTCAACATGACTAAACTTTAAGCTAAAAATATTATGCATGGTCTCTTTTATGTCCCATGATCCCTTTGTCCCCTTTTATCCTAGCTTGGTCTAAATAAATACATGGTCCCATTTTTATAAATCTTATCCTAAATCCTTGGCCTAAAGTTTATCATATTTATTAATACAATAAAAACCTTAGTCTAAGACTTTATGCTATGAATTTTTAATATGGGGTCCCTTTTAATATGTCCCTTACCTAACTTAAGATATAGCTTAAAGATTTATTCATATTTATTAATACAAATAAAAACACTATGTTTAGAAATTAGCTTAAGATTTTTATCCTAAGTTATTTATATATATTCTTATCATATCTTTTATGTTTATCTATAGGATCAATGACCCTTCTTTACTTAGGTAAAGTCAGTCTAATGACATGAGATCAGAATGGGAAACTAAGCACATGAACCAATCTTGCTCAACCCCAAGGATCATAATCAAAAGGTGCATGTTTAATAGGATGGGGAAGATCCAATAGTGTATAATCTAAGTTGAATAGTCAAGTGATGATCAAAAGGTTAAAGTTCAAGTAGGTCCCTAAGATCAATGGCCCACATTCACTCAAGTGAGATTGATCCAATGAACCATGATGAGCATTGAAAATTTAAAGCCCTAAGACAATGAAAATTGTCACAAGTTCATTAATAGGGTATTAAGGAACTAATGGTAGTGCACCCCTCAGATCATGATCCAATGGAGTGCATTTATTTAGATAGAAATTATTTGATCATGTAAGATGTGTATTGAATTTTCAATAAAGTTATGAGTAAATACAAGATCACCACATGGCACATGCATGAAGTAGATAAAACTTGGAAGTGACAAGTGGAAATATTAGTAAAGAGTTCAAAAAATTTGTTCAAATATTGACAGTCATGCATACATAAAATATGTTCATGCATATGTCAAATGATACGCACATATATGCAAATTTTAAGATACCTCTATGGATCCAAATAATCCAAAGATCTATAGATCATGTTGATTCATACAAATGAATCAGTTGGTACAAGATCAAGTAGGAATTTTAAATGGTAATGGTCATATTATATTAAACAATGATGAGCAGGATGTCGTAGAGGTGCCACGATGATTCCACACAATAAAAAGATTACAAATCTAAGGATTTAGTGGACCCAAGAAACCAAGGGCATAAACATATAGTCCAATTTGGATCTTAGTAATGAAGTTCATGCAAATTCAAAACAACTACTACCATTAAATAATTGTACAAACCTTTATAAAAAACCTAGAAAGTAAAAGAACCCTAATTATACTCTATGAGCATTATAATTAAACTGAGGAAGATCAAATTATTATATGTGCAAGAGAATTTGACCTAGAAGTTGAACTGTGGTCCACTAGTGAACAATTTAGTAGAATTTCTAGTAATAACATCTCAAAAAAGTGTTTCAAAGGAAGATACAAGAAAATAGTCCTAGGAAATGGGATCCCTCTCTAATGACCCTAAAAAACTTGAAGATAAGATAATGCATGTATTTTATGTCTTAGTTATAGACCTTACAACACTTGGTCCAACTAGTCTTATTGCAGATGATGAGTTCAAGTAAATACGTTCACACTTTATGAAAGGGGTAAGACACCAAAGCATAGACAAGATTTATACTAATAATGATAGGGTCATGGGTATGATTCTAACTATAAAATAAAGACTAGTGAAGCTAGTCAAGGGTAGATAAAGACCACAAGAGCTTAGTTAGACAAAGTAAAGAGATCTTCATAAAACAAATTGTTAACCTTGAGCTAATTGAGGAGCAACATTACATAATGAAGATCCTACTCGAGAAATAAAACTATAGTAGAGGGTTCTCAAAGTTACATGAATTGATTTAGGAATATTACTTTGTAGCTTAACATTGTATGTTTTGAAAATGGACTATTCCTTTTTAAAGGCATATGTAGCTTATAAAACACATTTCCTATAGATTAGTCCATGGGGGAAAGTCTAGTATATTCTAGAACATTTTTGAAAAGGACAATTGTCCTAACACTTATACTTCTATAATTAGATATGACTAATTGATAGGCTTTCTTGTATCTTATAAAAGGAACATTGTCAATTGTAAAAAAGGAGGGAGTTCCTAGAGCCAAAATCCAATTGTAATTGTTGAGTAATTAATATAAGCAATGGATTCAAAAAAAGTTATCCAAATTTGCTTGTCTTTTGTTATTTTATCTTCTCTCTCACTTGTTCATTTTGATTTATAGATTTAAATGGTTATTTTTAGTTCCTAGTGTATATATTTGAATGGAAAGCTATTAACTTATGCCAATGCTAGGTTAATTGAAAGACCTTAGGTTCATTTCATTTTGTTACTCTTCTTGCATTTGGGCTAATGTCATTTCCTTGTAGGGGTAAATCTTTAAAGTGAACTTGGTTCTTATTTTTATTATTTCATAACATCCTTAGATGTTTTATTGATGTGTGATAGAATTTGAGCTTATGATATTTTATGTCATACATTGGTTAAGTGCATGCCTTAAGGCTATTTCAACTTTGTCATAGTGTTTGGAATGAATATCAATAATATCTCTACTCTACTCTACCCTCCCTTTTGATCCTTTTTTAACAAGATAAATTTAGCTTAATGTTCATTATAAATATCCATCTCATATTAGTTTTTGATCATAATTCACCATTCTTAGAATATCATACTTCATATTCTACATAGACTAACTATTAGACCATGGTGGCTCCTAACCATGAAACATTATAAATATTGTGAAACAATCAACTTAATTTGCCTCTTTTTCACCAACATATAACATGATTAGCATAACCTATAACTCATACATTGAATTATTAGAATTCTAAAATGAGAAGTGTTATTCAACACTCTGGGCACCTATGATGCATATTCAGGGATCAATAGAGTGTTGATTAGTTTTTGTGTTAATGAAATAAAATAAGATATAATGTGGGGTATGTTGCACTGATAGTTTTTAGTTTATCCAATAAAATATTAAAAACTATAAGTCTTTGAATAAAGGGGACATTTCACCTATAACCATATAATTATGAAACCTCCATGAATTTTTGAAATTGATTTATAAGTTAATTCATAGAAAGACATATTACATAAAATTGTAGTGTCTATGACTTGGATTTAGTGAGTGTTGGGTGTATAGGGTTATAGTAAAGTTCACCTCATGGGTTTTTTTGCTTGGTCATACACTTAGCCATTAATCCAGATCAAAACTAGGCTTGGGGAAACTAGGAATGAGAGTAGAGGGGTCTGGAACATAAATTTATTCACATTATGGAATTGGCATCAATTTCAAAAAAGGTGAAAACCTTGTGCACTCACCCAAAGTGCAATAATGAAGGGACTAGGTATGTGTTGGGCTAGTCAAAACATGGTACAAATTGGTTTTTAGGGGACTTAGTTGAATGTTAGGGGGTAGTTAATATCTAGGAATTAATTCCTCCAAGGTGGGGCTTCAACAGGGGTAAACCTCTTCATGGGTATAATTGGTTCATTCCCAAAGTGATGTTATCAATGCATATCTTATAAACTTGGTGTCTTTTGGCTCAACACTATGGCAATTTACATGGTGGTTGAGGCTAATAAGTGGTATGAAGACATTGTAAGCACCTATCTCAAGTCTTTAGTGCTATAACTTGAAAGCATTACTTAAGTAAAACTTACATAAACTAGTTCATACACATGACACCTTACTACCCATAAACAAGACCTAGCTCATAAACATGAACTTAAAACTCTGTGCCTTCAAGGATCATTCCTCATTAACTTTAATAACTGAGTTATTTTAAATACAATGAAAATATTTAACTTAACGCTACTCATGCCCAATGGCTCACATGCAAGCTTGGGCTATACATCTAAAAATTCTAAAAGGAAATATCTATGGATAGGCCCTTATTTTTCTATAGGTTTCTTATCTATATATCTCTCTTCTCCATCCTCTCTCTACCAAATCCAATCTTCTTTTATAGATGAGATTTGTCTTCTATCATATTGAAGGGGTGCATGCTAAGTAATGAGCTATCTCAAGACCATCAGTGACACTATATTGTATAAGTTAGATGTGCATGTGTCATACATATATCTATCACATAGGGTTTCTTTCCTACCTAATGCACTCTTCTGCTATCAATTCACCTTAATCCACCTCTTATAAAACTTTAACAATACATCTTCTATCAAGTTGGGTGCTTTTCAACTACCTACCAATTGGCATGGGATTCATGAGGACTCCTTTATATATAACCAAGAGGTACAAGAAGGGGATAAAACATACTTGAGGGTTTCCTTGTGCCAAAGTTTGATAGGTTGGCACATCCACATATTAGTACAAAAAGGGGGCCCAACATTACCCCATACAAAATTTCTAGTCTACTGTAGACTAGTCTTTAAGCACCTTGGATGTGTAGAACTTGGGTGCCCCTACCTCAAATATTCTTTAAATTTTTAAAAACCTTAAATGGATCCATTTATTTCCTTGATGACACCATATACTTTAATGGACATGAATTTTAAGGCCAATATGTCTATGCTCTCCAATTTATTTCAAAAAGCTTCTAGCCTTTCCTTTGCCCTCTTCACCCCTCCATCCAAGATTTCACCCTACTCACTAGATTTTATTTAGAAGGCAAGAAAAATTACCTCCAATTCCTACTCTTGATTCTTCAGTTGAGTGCTCAATGTTTTGACCTTTGTCATCATTTGTACATGCTCATCCGTAGATACCATGAAATATTGTTGGAGTAGATTGTCCCTTCCCTCCTTTATCTTATTTAAGCATGTGTTGATGAGCTATACTTCATTGGAAAAGTTGTATAATATGGAATTTACTTCAGCAGTACCATCTTTAAGATTGATAAAGATATATTTGACCAATTAAATTATTTGGTTCAATTCCATTCATAAGGCCTCATAGGGGTCTGATTGCTCTTCAAATGTTGGCTTCATTTTTGGGATCATTTACTTGATGAGCATGTAAACATAATCAACCTAATTAATCTTAGAGGTGTCTACATTATCTAGGAAGGAAGGATATACCCCTTATATTCACTCTATCAACTACCTGATCTTGAGTCAATTTGCCTTAAGCTCCCTCTCTATGTCTTTAGTAATCCTTCTCTAGCTACTAGCATGAACATCATTAATGATGTTCTTACGTACCACTAAGGTTACTATCTTTATGAGTGCATTAGTCAAGTACATAGGGTTCATGTCCCAAGGGTTTAATAGGTGGTATTCATACCCCTCCTCAAATTTCTTGGTACATTTTTTTTAAGGAACCTCAAATTTAGGTTCATCCATGTAACAATCCAATTCCCATGAAACTTGGTGTCACATGAGAGTCATAGTGGATCTTGAATGCATGCACGCCATCATGTAAAAGTCATCATCTTCATTAAAAACTTGATGCACCCTTTCTCTATTTTTTGTCTCATATTCCTCTTCTTCCCCTAACTCTTATTCTTCAATTATGTTGATTCATGAACCCATGTCTTCACCCCTTTCTTCCTTGTCCTTTTCTCTCTCTTCTTCTTCGGCACTAAATCCACCATCCTACTATTCTTCTAGGGATTATTATATGGAAAAATCCCATTTGTCCATCTCCTAAAATATCCCTAACTCCTTTTGTTTCTCTAAGGCACCAACATCTCCTTTTTTTCCTCAAGTACCCCTTCAAAAATGGGGCATGCTTTTTGTACAACTTCTTCCAATATTTTGGTTGTGGTACTGGGGGATTTCTCCAGTAATTTTTATTTACTAGGTTTTTCACTAACAAGACCCTTCCTCTTATCGCTTTCTTCAAGAATGTTTTCCCTATCATATTGGGCCACCTTTTCCTCTATTTCTTTCTTTTTGGACAATTCTAGTTTGGCCTTTCTCCTTATGGCTTGTGTGGCACACTTATCTTCTCTTTATATTATATCCTTAGCCTTTAGTCAATCAATTTTAGCTTAGGACATGCCCTTGGATTTCATATCCTCATGCTTCTAATGTATTTTTATCACCACCTCAAGGTGACCTTCATCCAAGCCCATTTATTCCCATTGGCATCATAGTTCTTCTATTTGTGTGATAGAGTGGGTTGCCTCTACGATATCTTTGTTATTTTATTACAACCTACACTCCTCTTCTTTCTTCCATTACTCTACCTATACCATTTCAATTACCTCCTTAGCCACTCCTACCTTGGCCATTTATTCTCTTTATTTCTTCAAATACTACACCTCCTAGATACTAGCCTCATAAGAGTTGAGTCTTCTTAACCTACACTTGGGCTTTTTTTGCTCTAGCTGAGGTAGTGGGGAAAAGGTATATTCACTTGAGGATTCCATGTCCTTTGAAAAAATAGTAGTGCCCTTCCCCCATCCTTCATTGGAATCCTCTATTTCTTCTTTAAAAATAGCTACTGCAAGCATATGATAGGGTGTATTTCCCTCTTTTCCCACTTTGAACTGGAAGTGATCTTTGGGGTGAAGAACACATGCTTTTGGTAAGACTCTGATATAGATGCCTCTCCTTTAAAAGTTATTTTCATCTTCAAGAACTATTTTATTTATTCCAAAGTTTCTCCTATTTTCTTCACTGGGGACTTTTTCTTTTTTGAGGGTGTGAGGGTTCCTTCATCTTTGACTAGGACTAGATTGTCTCTTCTACTCTTAGTGCTAGTTCTTGCATCATAATTTTTTTTCCTAGTTTTAATCTCATAGTAGATCCTATGTATGAATCATAGGATAGTAATTCTTAAACTATATTTATTTTTTTTCTATCTAAGGCATCCTCCTCATCTTTAGATACCCTTCCATATATGCATGGAAACCTACATCACATCCTTCTAATTTTTTCATCTAGTTCTCTAACTGGGATGTCTATACTCTATGCATTTGGGATTTGGAGGAGTTAATCTCATAAGTACTAGGTTGATAAGGTGAAGGAAATATTCAACCATCTTGACTTATTTATATCCTCTAGTGCTAGGTGGATGATGTAGTAGTGTTGCATTATGGAAAAAGTAACCATCTTGAACATGCTCACTAGGAGCCCTTAGGGGATGTGCCATTCTAGTTTGAATTCCTCAATGTAAATATTACACCAACACATCATGTGAGTCTTATATTTTGTGTTGAAGGTGGTGGGGAAGGTATAGTCTCTGTACTTATGTGTAGGGGACAAGTGGTGTTCTAGAAATACCCACAACTAATCTTTACTTCCATCAGGGATCTTGATTTCCTCCAAAATAATCAAGATTAATATAGAGCCCCATTTGAATGTCCCTTTCATGCTATGGCATTCAAACACATTATTTTTTATCTTCATGGTAATTAACTATGCCACATTGAATTGGAAAATATGTGCCATGTGGTAGTCCAAGCAAAGATAAGCTTGAGACACATCTATTGATCACCCTCTATGACATAACTTTGAGCTGATGAGGTGCATTATTACCCTCATGACTTGGTATTCACACCTATTGATGGGAAAATTGTATCCCCCTTGAATTAATTTATAATTTTGGTGATGTGCTCCACCTCCTTATCATCACTCAAAAGCTGGTGGATGTCCTTCTTATTATCTAATGATATAGTGATTTTTCTTATTAGGCACACCAAAACCTTCATGTGTTAGCTTGTAAAATACATGTGATCCTCATGGACACATGAAAGGAGAAATTTAACCAATTCCATAGGATTATTTAAGTAGGGAAACTCAAAAAATTGAGTTATGCCTGATGCTTTTAGGTTGTCTTTGATCAAGACATCAAAAAGGGAATCACCTTTAGGGGTCTTACATCCTGTATCTATCATCCAATCCCATGCCAATTCCTGAAGATGGCTTGATGTTCTATGGTTTTATTCTTTCAACTGATAAACATTCATGAAGGAGGACCATGGTTCTTCCACCAATTCTTTTGGTGGGATCTACATATATTGATATGATATTTTGGTTAGCACCTCCATTTTTACCACCATAATGCTAACTACCTATACTACCTCTACCTTTGTCCTAGTGGTAGCTACTTATACAAACTTAACCCATTCGGGTTCTAACTATGCCTTTATAGATCATGATGCATTCTACTTTTTCACCATTCTAAACCTGCTAGCATTAAACCTTGGGAGGTGTAGTTTACCTTAGCCTCTAATGGTGATTGGTACATTTTCAATCACCAAATTTCTATCTTTGCATCTAGCTTTAAGATTCATTGGTTGTTAATGGTGACCTAGTGACAATGTTATCCTTCATCTCTCTATACTATTTTCTTGCATTCCTATTCTTTGCACACTAATTTCATTGTAAGCACACTTCTCAATGTGCATCTTTTCACTTTTAGGCATGTGCTTTCTTGCTTTAGCTCTCTAGTTTCTTTGATTTATTTGCTCTTCAATTTGGATTAGCATAAAATTTTTAACTTATCAAGTTTTTTGTTGTTTAATTTATAACCAACATTTGTCAACCACCATTATTAATGTAGGTGTCATGGTGTTGGACCCTAGATTTCTTGGAGAGCATGAGAATATCCAAAATATTCAAGAATATACTATCCCATATGCCTTAATTATGTATCTTTATGTCTTTGCCACCTCATTGAATATTCCTAAAGGTTTTTTATTTTTCAATGAAGTGACATATGGTTAAAATTATCATTTCCTACTTTTTCCTATGTGGATGCTAGCTATCTAGGATGACTTCTCTTCTGTGCATGTATCCATGGCATGACCTCTACCTTTCTTTTGGTAACCTAGGTGTAGTACCTTAAATGCACATGACTCAGCCTCCTCAGTACAATTTCTTCTAGTTGTGTTCTTATTTCAATGTGTTTCTATACCTTGGTCAATTTATTTGCATGTCATCTTTCCTTGGCCTATCATACCCCATACAAATTCCTTATGTTGGCCCTCTAGTGCCTCATCTCTTTTGTTAATTTTTTGTAATTTTTAAAAGTGCATAATCGCTATCTAGATTTCACTTAGCTAAATTAAGCATTTTTATGGTCTGATATTACACTCAACTAAGTTAAAAATCTTCTCTTTCCTTAGGTTTCTAGCACTGAATCAAAATATGTGCCTTTTTTCAATTGTTTATCTTGCACATGTATGCTTATACTGGTAAAAATTCAGGCACCCATAACTTAGATGTCTGGCCTCATGTGATTTTTAGTGCAAATCTTGACTCATCTAATTAGAATTATGTATGAAGTGTGGATCCTTAAATTATTATGGCCATTGTGCACCACTTATTTCCACTATACATTATACAAGGGGGTTTGTCTTATACCAAATTTTTATTATGGTCATCACTACTCCAAACAAATACTAACCAAGAAGTCATAATTTCCATGTCACATGTGCTAGCCTACTTCTTATAGTGCTTCAAGTGGTTACCATTGAAATTCCTAGGAATCATTTTTCTAGATAATGTGCATAGCTTACATCAAGCTATTTCTAAGATGTGGTGGGTGATGTATGGACCCATCCACTAGATTTTCAACTTTCTTAGGTGCTTGAAGTAATTAGAGCCATTGAGTAGCACCAATACTCCATCAGTCAACTCCTTATGCATGATGTGATTTTCATGCCACTACTTTTGGCATTCTTTCTCAATCTATTGGCTCCACTTAGCCTAAGCGTGCATCTCATCCAAGTGCTCTAAATCTTCTAATATTTTTCTTAAAGACTCATAGTCATCTAGGTGGCCAATTCATGTAATACATAAATAAGGCACTAAAAATTCCATGGGTAACACTACTTCAACACAAAACACTAGTTAAAATGGTGTGTCCTTGTTCAGGTGCTTGTAAGTTGTGCAGTATGCCCAAAGTACTATAAAGACATGATCATCTAAATCTTTATGACTAACATCACATATCTTCATTAATGAAATTCAAAATATCTTGTTAAAGGATTCAATTGTGCCATTAGCTTGGGGATGATAAGGGGTTGTCTTGTAGTGCACCACCATATATTCAATGAGGAGGATGTGCACTATCTTATTGATAAAATTAGTGCCCCTATCACTAGTCAAACTTAGCAGACACCCATACCTGATTATGATGTTCTCCCAAATGAAGTGTATGTCTATTATAGTTATATAATACTTGGTTGATGACTATTCAACCCACTTAGTGAAATAGTTTATGGCCATTAAAATGTATCTAGTGTGGGTACACCTTGCTACAGGACTAATAAGCCTAATAAATTCAATGGCCCATTTTTCAAATAACACCTAGATAAGGATGGGAATGAGAGGAATTTAATCTTGTGGTTGGTTTTCCCTATGTGCTAGCATACATCACATGCCTTAGCATATATATTGTAATTTTGGAATAGGTTTGGCCACCATAAACCTAACTCTAATACCTTGTGTGTTGTTACATCACAAGCACAATGTCCTCCTGTGATCCATTCATGCACCTCTTGAAGGATGAAATCCCTTTAATGTCCAAAACATAATGGTGTAAGACTTCATCCCTACTTAGTTTATAGAGCTCCCTTTGAATGAGCTAGAAGGGATGGAATAGATAGCAAATTATTTCTTCTCCTTGGTGAAGATGGTCTATGGTGTAAGCCTTGATGTTAGGAAGGCAAAAATATTTGCTAGATCCTTAGGAATATGTTGAAATCTATATAGCTATGAATTTGGTATGTCATCCTCAATTGGTACCATTACATCACTCGAGTTGATGCAGGATAAATAGTTTGGCCCCAAGTTCTACTTCCTAGGCTTAACCATAATAAAGAATTCAAATTCTTAGAAGAGAATGACCCATCTACATATGCATCCATGCAAAATAGGCTTGTTCATGAGGTACTTAAGCACCTCATGATCTATGAATAATATGAATGGGGTTTCTAGTAGATATTACCTAAATTTTTTTAAGGCATAGACAATTGTCAGTGCCTCATGCTTGATAATTGTGTAGTTCAACTCAACCTGCATCAATTTTTTACTTATAAAGACGGGGTGGGATATTCTACCCTCTCATAATTACACCAATATAGAGCCAATGGTGGAACTTGAAGCATTTGCATGGATGTGGAAGAGAGTCATCTAGTTTGGGAATTAAAGAATTGACACACTGGCCAATTTTAGCTTTAGTGTATCAAAGGAATCCTCTTGCATTTCACCCCAATATATTGGGCCATCCTTGCACAAAATTTCATCTAGTATCACTAAAATTTTGGCATAGCTTTGAATGAACTTCCTATAGTAACCAAAATGCCCTAAGAAGGCAAGAACATATTTTTGCATTGAAGGGGGTTAAAACTAGATTATGATGGATACTTTTATTGGGTCAACAAGTAAGCCATCATTGTAGATGATATGCCTAATAAATGTTCCAAATAGAGTTGAAAATATGCACTTTTTTAGGTTCAAATAAATATAGAGCTATCTTCACCTTTCAAACATGAGGTGTATATTATCATAGAGGTTCTTTACAAGACCATACATAGTCCAGTCATTGGGATACACTTGGAGGAATTTATGGATGAAGTACTTAAAGTTAGTGATCAATACCTTGGATAACATGGTGGGCATATTATTGAGTCTAAAGGGTATCATGTTATCTATGAAACAATCCCATTCAGTCAAAAATGCTATTTTGGGCTTATTCTCATCCTCATTTTCACCTAATGGTAGCTCAATAATCCATAAATTAAAGTGTAAATTTCACAACTTATGACTTCATCTAGGACCTCATTGGTGAATGGGGTTGGAAATGGATCATTGATACATGTGGAATTTAGAATTCTATAGTTAACACAAATCTATATGTGCCCATATTTCTTGATATTAATGACATTTAGACATACCCATTTAGATTCTTACACTAGGTAGATAATGTTGGCTACCAACATACCATCTATCTCCATCTCTACTTTGGCATAGAGATTTGTGTTTATCCAATATGGGTGCTTCTTAACTGGCCTTGCACCATCCACCAAGTTTATGCTCATTTTTCCAAGTGAAGGGTGGGTGCCCTTCATGTACTTATAGCTACATGGTAAGAGGTCCCAAAATTATTTTAGTAGGTCAATAATTCATGCTATTTCTTACTCAAACTAGTATGTTCCTATAGTGGTGATCTTGGGCTCACCTACAATTATGTCAATTTTGGTGGTCTTGACTGGTGTGTAGTAGGGTTCATTTTTCTCTTAATGGGAATATTAAACCTACCTTATTACCTTTTTTTGTCTCAACATGAAGATACAATCGGTATCCATCCTCTAGTGGGCTATCATATATGAGACACACAAGCTTTTGTCTTGTTATTAGAGCCTTCTAATTGCACTATTTTTAGGTCTCATCATCTTCTTCACTAGAGTCACTATTGATCACCTTATCTTTAAAGAATTTGGGGAACGATAGTCCCTTCTCCCCAAACATCTCCTTTATGTACTCTTCTAAGATTGTATTATCTTCAAACACTGCCCTATGAATGACGTGTAATGGCTCCAATAGCTCTATGTTTTGTGAAGAGAAGGATAAAGTGTGCACGATCCTTTCTTTAAGCAATTCCCAATTGCCTATCTCATGGTGTGTTTCATTTACAATGTACCACACCCATACCCATATCTTTAAGGTCCCATAAAAAGTATGCACCCATAAGCCTCTTAGCACATTTTTACCATAGACTATGTAGGTTTCCTCACACAGGTGCACATGTGCAACTAGGTCAAAATTACCAATGTAAGCATGGATGTCTATGTATTTATTAATTTTAACAAACCTAGTACATATTATTTCCCTCACATCCTACCAAGTTAGCAAGTTTTGTCTTTGTGTTGCCCACTAACGAGTGGTAGTACTCTTTATAGTATACACTAATGCACTTATTCAATAAATTTCTTGTAGGACTTAGATTAAATATCTTAGACATATCTATCTATGGGATGGTCTCACTCATACTTTGGAAGCACTACAATATTCCCCTTACTAATCTAGAGTACTTTCTTTCCTATCCTTTTAGTGTGAGGGACACACTTCTAAAACTACTTAATATTGATTACCCTCATCTTGACTAGTCTTGGCACGGTTATACACACTAGGTGGTATCTTCACCCAGTGACCACATAGGCCTCTTTAACCTATCATTTTCATGCTACATCAATTGTGTTGAAAGTTGATTGACCATATTCCCATGTGAGAATTCTTTCATCAATTAGATTGAGTCTCTCGATGCCCTACACTATGATGTTATAGATGTGGTTGATCTCATCCTTGAGATCAACACTCTTTATGTAAGGGGGCCTTGATCATCTAAGAGGGGGATATCCACCCTTTATTTGCCATTATCAAAATTCATATAGTGATTTTTGAAATGCATGTCCACATTATTGGTATGACACCATGGCATTCCTAAGAGCACTAGGTAGTTATCCTTTTTGGCCAACTCAATAATCTCAAAGTCTACATAAAACTCAGTGCCCATGATATCCATAGTGGTGCCCTTAAAGATCCTAATAGGTTGTGCATAAGTTTTCTTATCCATGAAAAACATATGAGGTGATTGCCTTAAGGGTGGTCACCCAATATTTTCCAAGGCATTCTTGGTTAGGATATTGACCTCTGTACCTATATCTACAAACACTTCATAGACCAACCACCCGTTGATGGTGGCATCTATCAATAGTTCTTGGTCATATTCAACATTCTAATTATGGATAACCTCTTGCATCCAATCCATGTGTCACTACCACTTCTATCACTTGAGATCTAGCCTCTTATACTAGTTCTTCTCCTACATGCTTCTGAAGTAAGTCTTTTAATAGTGGCAACACCCCTTTAGTCTATAAGAGGTGCAAGATTTTAGTCAATTCTTATACTTTAGTCTCCTGGTGATCTTGATTATTTCATGAAGTGGTGGTGTTTACTTTGAAGTATCCTTATAATTAAATCTCACCTTACAAGTATTGAATAATTCTCATAGCCTATTTTAGGATGTCCAATTATCATGTAGGGTCAGGGTATGGCATAACTTTTGGTTATGATTAAGTCACATGCTTAGTGTGGATTGGTCCACTATTTTTAGACATAGATCTTAACATGGTCTAAAGGGTACTTGAGTGGTGAACCCACTTCTTATCATGGCCTATACCTTTAATGGCTCCTTATGAGTTTATTAGGGCTTAAGGGCCCACTTTTCTCTATTGAACTTACACCTAATCATTGTAACACCTCTATCTACACCAAGCCATCCTTGAGTCAATTTCTTGTATAGATTAACATAGTCTTCAAATACATGTTGCCCTCGATAATACCTACATGTTGGGTGTATGGGGTAGTCATACTGATAGTGTTCAATTGATCCATAATTATAACATGATGATGGTTGAAATATTCCCCCACCACATCCTCCTCCTCAATTTTGTGTGCCTCTCTGGTTCCCATAACCCATGTTATTATTTCCATAGCCTTCATTTCCATAACTTACCTAGCTACCATATGATGTCATTTCCTACCTCATACCTCTTTCCATATTTTGGTGCATCTCATCGATGACCCTATAGTCTAATATTCAATGTGTGTAAACATCACACATTTTTTAATAAATTATGGTGTTTAGTTGGCTAGTATACTTCAATAGGAGATAATTTCAAGAGTCGTGCACTCCATGACAAACCTCATAGTTAAGAAGTAGGGTGCAGACATTTTTATGTGGGAAATTGTTCTTATTATGCCCCTTTATTTCATAGTTGGTTCACCACAACCCACTACGAGTGACATACACCTACCCAATTATAAATTGTTACAACTGAGAGGCCATTGATGCAATATGTGCCTCCATGAATGGACTAACTCTAGTATCAAATCTACCTACCACCTCATCTTAGATCATGTATTCAAGCACTTCATAAGATTCTATGAAAGTATTCATGGATAATTCACATTTGAAGGGTACCAATAGGCTATCAAAAAACCATTTCACATGTTGGGAGGGATTGATGTCATATGGGAGCTTAGAGTGTAGAGTTTTAAATTGTGCATCATATAGGTGCGCTCTCTTAGTTAATCCCTAGATGATATTTTTAAGAACCAAAATGCTCTATTAATCAAACTTAGAGATGTCAAATTATTTCAGGAATACCTCCTTAAGTACATCATAGTCAACCATAACTTATTTTGGGCCAAAATTTTGATACCATGTATGGGTATGATCTAGTAAAGTGGTCATGAATTGGGTATCCTTACACTCAGGTTGATTGATACCTTGATTTCACTATTATAATTCACATTTTAGCACATGTTCCATGGTTTTTTTAACTCCATGATACTTAGGTAAGTGTATGTCCATCTCATAGTATATTTGTTGGGGAGGTGGCATAGGGTTCTAATGCACCTACCTTCCTTGTGTCTGTATTGGGGGTGGAACTCCGATACCTCCACTAATAGTGTTGAACATTGATCATAATGGGGTAGGTTATGATATAAAACATAATGGTGTAGGCTTGCTTCCTTGTGGTGTTATACAACTCCCTATGAGTTGACATACTTTACATGTAAATGCTTGTGCTTATATTTTAGGTTATTGGATTAGTGCATGATAGGTTTGTCATTCTATTACTCAATTCCTAATAGGGGTTCATTTGCTCAATTACAAACTCTTAGCTCAAAATTTTAATTTGATCATAGTCTAGGTTGATAATGGGGTCAATTATCATTCTTTTGTCTAATTGTTCAGGATCTAATGCATGAGCTTGTGCTTTAGGTTGAAAGGGGGTAAGTGCTTTGGGTGCATTCTCAAGCACCACTTCTTACAAAAACTCACTACATCTTGCACCCAAATATTGAGCTTAGTTCTTTGGTTCCCCCCTCTCTCTCTTTACACTACTATAGTTCAAGGGATCTTTCCCCATGCCCTTCCCAATTGATATGGGTCCTTTTGGTACTTACAAGTTCTAGATCCTCCACTAGCCTACACATGTGCTTACCATAGATCAACCTTTGGAGCTATCAAGTGTCAAGTTGTTGTTCCTCTTCTAATGAAACCTAGCTATACATCCCCTTTTTTCCTTCCACACTTGCTCATACATACAAGGACTTTATCCTTTCATTTTCATAGTTTTTATGCCATAATCTACAAGAAAATTTTTTAGTTTGGTGTCGAGCCCTCTGATGAAATCACCCCTCAATTCATAAAGAAACTCATACTTTGTTTCTTTGGGGCATGAGAAGGTTGACACTGTAAACTCCAATATTAAGCTATTTAGCATGCCACTCCACCATTTATCTATAATTCACATCCAAACCTCATCCAAGCTTTCCAACCTTTCTATATGCTCTATATTCCACTCGAGCTGCTGGTCATAATTACACCTTTTAGTGGTTGTGTAGGCAACTAACCATCTATATAGATGCTCAGGGAGCTCATAAACTAATTCTTCATATAGAGCATTGTACACATTGGCTTGCAATCATTTTCATTACTTCAATCCCTCACATGTGGGATGTTTTTATGCGAAACTATCTATGACTTGATCTATACAATGCTTGATATTCTTGAGTGATAGTTGGATCATCACTTTGTTACACCATTATAGTAATAAATTTCAACACATCCTAATAATGGAATAAAAATGTTGTATTAAAGTTCACCTCATGCATTTTTGCACCTGGTCATACACTTAGCCATCAATCCAAGTCAAAAATAAGCTTGGTGAAGCTAGGCATGAGAGTGGAGGGGTGTATTTCACAATATTTATTCATGTTATGGTGCTAGCATTACATTCACATAAGGCACAAACCTTGTGTTCTCACCCAAATCATAATAACAAAGAGACTATGTATGTGTTGGGCTAGTCACAACATGGAACAACTTGGGTTTTAGGGGACTTAGTCAAATACTATGGGGTAGTTGATCTCTAGGTGTTAAGTCCTCTAAGATGGGGGATCAATAGGGGTAAACCTTTTTATGGTCATATTTGGTTCATTCACAAAGTGATGCTCTTGGTGCATGTCTTGGAACCTTGGTGTCTTTTGGTTTAACACTATGACACTTTACATGGTGGCCAAGGTTTCTAAGTGGCATGAGGACACTGCAAGAAACTAGGTCAGGAATTCAATGCTATAAATTGATAGAATTACTTAAGAGAAACATACATGAACTATTTCATACACATGACACCTTACTACACATAAACAAAACCTAAATCATAAATAATAACTTAAGACTCCATGCTTTCAAGGCTCATTCCTCATTAATTTTAATAATTAGGTTATTTTAAATATAATGTAGATTCTTATCTTTACCCTACTCATGCCCAACAACTCACATGCAAGCTTGGGATATACATCTAAAAATTCTATGACTAATGTATAGAAGGAAATAGCTATGGTTGGCTCCTTATTTTACCAAAAATTTACTATTTATCTCTCATCTCCCTCCTCTCTCTACCAAATCCAATCTCCTTTTATGGATGAGAGTTGTCTTCTTCTAGACTGGAGGGGTGTGTGCTGAGTGATGAGCTATCTTAGGACTGCTAGCACCATTATGCTATACATGTTATAAATTTACATGTCATATATAGAGCTATCACCTATGGTCACTTTCCTACCTACTCCACTCTTATAGCATTCATCCACCTTAATCCACCTCATACAAAACCTAATATATATGTCTTGTATCAAGTTGGGTGATTTTGAATTTCTCACTATATGACACAGGATTCATGGGGACTCCTCCAACTGGTACCAAGAGTTTCAATAAGATGGGGGTGAAAAAAAATTAAGGATTCACTTACATTAAAGTTTTATAGGTTGGCATGCCCATGTATTAGTACAAAAAGGGGAGCCAACATATTTCCATCCAATATTTGTTCATAATCATAAAATGGTTGGGATAAATTTCATTGAATTAGGTTTCAATTCTTATTAAAAATTATATATTGACATATTATCATTATAATCTAACTTATCCAAAATAGGTTTAGGAAATCAATAATACCTAGTAGAAACCACTAAATTATGATCTTGATCTTCAAATATAGTACTTCTAAAATCAATCAATTTTATTTCACTATTCTTGGTAGCTTCATTAAGACTTATTGTAATGGTGAAAAAATGTAATTTTATTCTATAAAGTATGAAAAAAAAATTAGTAGAAAAATAATATCACATTTTTAAGAAATTTTATGGGGAAGAGAATATAAACTATAACATGAGGCTATATGGAAGAGAATATGAACTATAACATGAGGCTATATTTTTTTAGATTGTTGGTATATACACACTTGAAAAATTAAGTGTCAACTAGATAATCCCTAACTTTAGTCTCGACATTTTAGTATAATGGTCTTTGAACCTCAATATTTAACTTATTCAATTAATATTAAGAGGTTTAAAAATTATACTCCTACATACATACATAAATACATACATACATACATATATCTTAGAAAATGGTATGTGGAATAATATGTTGTTGTTTTTTATAATAAATGAATTTTTGGTTAAAATAATGCGAGAAAATGATCCATATAAGAAGGGGTTATGTGAACAATGGTTATTCATCAAATTCAAATTAAATATTTTCCCACATGGTAATGGGTTGAGTATTTTTTTTATCATTCATTTTGATCATTTCCCAAAGAATAAAAATAAATTTCTACGGGGATAAACCAAATTTTAGGGAGATATAATTTACTTGAGGTGATTAAAACCTAATATTTACATTACATAGTAAAATTTATACAAAATTATGTAAAAATTACCATTTATTTAAAATTTCTTAACTGATGACATTGATCTTCATTTTTTGTCCAATAGTTGATCAAGTGGAAAATATTTTCACAAAACCACTATGTACAACAAAGTTTTAAAAGTTTAAAACAATTTTGTGCTTCTCATAATCTCAATTGAGGGAGAGTATTCATGATAATGTCACCTCCTGATGTCCATGTATTCTTTTTCCTTTCTATACTTCTTATTTTTTGTAAAAGCATTGTAGAAAGTCACCCTATATAATTTTTGTGTAAAATTCACCTATGTGAGTTTATGGTGTACCCAATAATAAATTATTTTTTCAATTGACGACATTATATTATAAAAGGCTTAAAATTATTTTAAGCTTATCCATGAGAAACTATGGGATGTAGTCCCACTATCATGTTATCATAAATCACCCTATGTGATCCATGGATTCTAAATATTTTTTTATAAAAATATAATATTGGAATGATGAAACAAGTCTTCCAAGTGTTAAATGGTAGCCTAAACTCATAGTGAATGGTTTATTAATTATAATAAATTTTGTACAAAAAGGTGACTATGTCATGTATCCCCATTAAACATTAAAAGGTATTGTTAGAGAAATAATATTTTTGGGGTTACTTTAGTTGCCCACATTTTCCATAGTGAAAATAATAAATGTTATAATTATTATTTAATTACAAAAAAGTATTTAAAACTTATGTTTTATAAATAGTAAACTTATAAATATAAAATGTATGTAAACAACTAATTAAACTAGTTGTGAAAATGAAAATGTATAACCGCTCAATTATAACCATTCTCTAAGTATAATACTTTAAGGTGGTGAATAATTATTATTATAAATGGATAAGTGAGTTTAAAAGGAAGTTACTTAGTGTAAATTGTTTCTCAATTAATGGTTATATGCTTTGTGGGTTTTTTTCCTTGTTGAGGTTTTCGCAAATTAAATCTCATATAATGTGTTGTGCACGTTTTAATTTCCTATTAAAGTTATTTGGATAAATAATATTTGTTTGATCCTTATAATCTAGCACATTCAAGTCATGTTTATCAATGATGTTATATTCAGTGAGATAATTACTATTCTATCATAGTGAAAAATATTTATTCAAAGAGTCTCCCACATCTATGATAATGACAATTTGAATTATTGGTATGTCCCTTAGGTAGAGGCTTACTCATATGAATATATTTTGGTGGAGGAAGAGATATAAGGTTGTATTCAAGTAGCTAAACCAATCATGAAAAAATTAAATTTTTTTTTTAGGTCATATCCTAATTTTTACACTTGAAATAATGTGCTTGAAATTCCCTTGTAATAATTTTCCTTTGTTTTCATGGGTTTCCTTATTATTTTGAACTTTAATTATGTTATGAGTTACATGAAAATTACTATGTTTTAGTATTATTTATATTTAAATTTTGATATTTATCTTCTCTAATGGTTTATATATTAATCATATCCACATAAGTGATACTAATGCCAATTTTCATGCTCGTAGGTAGTCTAAGGCATGTGAATGAAATAATTCAACATACAATTGAAACAATGACATACAAGTATAATTTTTGAGTGAGATAATTTACATCATTACCTTATTTTAATTTTATGATGTGTTAATCCAATAATGTGTATATATTTATATTTACATTCTGTGTCATGTCCCTATACTACGCTATTGATGGTTAATAACTAACGGTTCAAGTGACCATAATTGGCAATATGTTAATAGTGCTCACTACTTTTACCTTTGATTGTAGTAATATTTTATAATAATTTTATGGAATTAAATTATTTTGATCACTTTTAAAATCATAACTTATTTTAAAGATGTTATTGTTTGATATAAGTCAAAGGCACTAAGCCTTGGTCATAACATTGACCTTAGGGGGTATTTAATTATTTATATTATTTTTTGTAATAAAGTTATTATTGTTTGAAAAGTGTATAATGATAAAAAAATGGGTTCATTATATAAATTAAATCAAAATAGTCTTTGGAATTTGGCTAAAATATTTTGGGAAGATAGATAGGAAAATAAAATAGAGGAAGAAGTAGTGGGCTAAGCCTAGATGCATATATTTTGGGACAACATCTGTTAGGGCATTATGAGACACTTTAATTTTGAGCCTCCATTTCACTCTTTCTCTAGTTTTTATATTAAATGAGTTATTATAGGTGATGTTTTTTGAATTTATAATTCATTTGGAAGGTTTTCAAAGACAAAGTCGAGTAAGAGAGAAAATCAAGGTTTTAGATATAAAAATCAAGAAATATTGAAAGTAGCCATCGATTTAGAATTGAGTTTTAGTTATATTATATTATCTCATTATCATTTTTTATTAATATTGTATTTGGGTGCCATGGAAAGTTAATTTATAGAGATAACCAATTGGAAAATATGTAATGGGAATCCTACTAGGCATTTCATGCCTTGCATGATTCTTCATTCACCTTATCATCTCTAAGTGATCCCCTATGTCAACCCTTTGAAACTTGGATTTCACTTTTATTTATATAGTTTAATATTGTCTAGATTAATATTGGAATATTATTGATGGATATATTGATTTTAGTAATAAACACTACCCTCATATTTCTTTTATTGTATAATATAGATGCAAATCCAAATTTTTCTCCTAAGATGGCTAAAAGTTTATAAACAAGGCTAAAACCTTAGATGGTTACCTTTTATTGATGGGTTGTATGCCTAAACCATATGATATCATTTTTATGTTATATATTTTTATTGTGTTGTTTTATTAATGTGAGAAAACCCTAGCTTTTATGGTTGAATAGTAAAGTATGCACTCTCTCACACATTCATTTACTTGTGTATTCTTTATTGCAATATTCTTTTATTTTCAAGGATTCTTACATGACTAGGATAATGGTTGGTTTTTAATTACCACCAATAGTTTGGATTATATTTTTCATTTACATTATCATCAATAGTTACACAATGAAGTTTCTTAGTGGATATAATTGAAGTATATGTTTGGTTTTAATGATGGTTTTATAATTTCCTTTAGCTTAAATATTTAAGACTAGTGTTTATAAGTTTTTTTGTAGTACTATATAAGTTGTAATACATTACCTTTGATGAAAATTTAAATGAATAAAACCTTACTATTGTTAATAAAATTAAAAAATGTTTTATTTATATTTCAGACATACTTGTGATGCTAGCTTATAGTGAAAATTTTATTCTTTATTTAGTTACCTTTTTTTTTTAAACTATTGAGTGGCCATTAGCATTCAAAGTTATTTATAATTGAGTGACCTAATTATGTCAAAAAATCATACTCTATACATACTATCCTTAATATTTTTTCATATAATAACTGCATATTGTGTATGATTCATATAGTATATTTCATAATAATCAATGTTATATTGTGTATATTTACTTAACTCATCATGGAATAGTCTCAAATATACTCTCTTTATAGTAGAAGGGAAGTTGTACTCTATATTTTGCATAGTGACACAGATTATTAATTATGGTTTGGAAGAGGTTTTTAATGTGTTCTAAAATAATAAATGGAATTTGTATCCTTTCATTTTTCATTTTTAATGTTAATAGAAACCTAGAGTAATATGCCTATACACACATTATATAATAACACATTAGATAGTTAATCTGCCATTTTTGTCTCCTAATCATTCTTATAGTAATTCTCATCCACTTATATATCATTTTTTTACTGGATATTTAAGTCTATTTGGTTCACATATGAATTTTCAACAAGGACTAAGTGCTCTACTTATCCATAATACCTAGTAAAATGTCATTGTATACTTGAAGGATATAGTGACTATGTGTTTATAGTTTTCTTATATATATATATATATATATATATATTAAGGTGATGGTATGATGATAACCTATTTATGATCTATTATTATGAGGATTGTAATTTCACCAAGTGTAAATGACATTTTTCAATGGAAAAGTGATGAATTTTACTAGAAGTTTTGTTATTTTACTATAATAAACTATATACTCTTCTAAATCATTAAATATGTACATTTTTATTTTTTAAGGATTTTATTTTTATAATTTTGTATTAGTGGCAAGATGAAATTTTAATTAGCTCTGATAATTATTAGATTGCATCTTATATGATAAAGTAAGGAGAATAATTTGTTTTGTATGTGATACTTATCTAAGTTGGTTATATGGTGGTAAATTCTTGGTTATTTTGATAACTAACTATATGTTTAATAAGTTAATGTATATTTATCTTGTACCATTATAAGGTAATGGAAACTATAGACACTCAAAATTAATCATTAAGTCTTGATAATGTTTAAACTTGAAATCTTTACCATGTTTAGCTAATTTTAAATTTCACTAACTTACAATCTCTATGAGAGCATTCATTATTATAATAAATATCTTGATACTAATTATAAAATAACTCAAACATATATATTTTCTTATATACTCTACTAGACAAATTTTACTAGTTCCTGATATTTTGAAACAAGACCACTAACTAGCCTTGTCCACTAATGCATCCTTGTCTAAAGTACTCCAATTTTCACTTTTATAATTTCAAACTCTCTATGTTATCCCTCTTGAACTTTTATAAAAAAATTACTTAAAAAAATATTATAAATTTTCCACTATATAAACACATTAAATTAACTCAATACAACCCCTGAAAGTACCTTACCAAAAATAATGCACATTGAGAAAAATAACATTATTCGTTCCAATTCAAATTTTGAAGCATTCTAGTAGTCATAATCTAATTGTAAATATATTTTATTTTAGGTCAAGGGCACTAATTTTCAAGCATTCAAATAAATCTACCTAGTTTCCCTCATATATCCAAGTGAAAATTCACACACTCACTCTAGGAGGGAGAACAACATTAGCATGAGGCCCTTTGGGATATGTAGGCAACACTTAGATTACACAAGATTTTTTGAAGGTAGCTCAAAAATTCCCATAACCCTATTCCACCATTTTTACATTTGAATCTATTTAGTTTATTATGTATTAGATATAATTTGTTTAAGTCTTCTACAATCAAATCAAAACTCATATATTATCAATAGATTGTCTTATATAACCACAAGAACCCATATAAAAGATATTTATATAGTCAATCCATACACTATCGTGGTCAAAGTATAAGACCATGATACATCCTTGTCCTCCTAATACACCCTCATCCTAGTACATTATATTTTTTTAATTTAGGTGTGACATGATTCACAAATCATTCTTATTAGTTTCTCACTTTTGGTAAGCTTTTAAATTTAGCATAAATAAAATCCAATCTAGGTTTGTATATCTTTAGTCAATTTACTATTTTTAGATCATTTTAAGTTATATATATATTTTATCTTACCTACATATCTATATATTATTTGTATTTAATTTTTAATAGTTTATATCTATTTATTTTATTCATTTAAATTTAAAATAGATTAAATATTCTAGAAAATCCATATTTTATTTAACAATACTTGTCTTTTTCTATATTTTTGTCCTATGATTTTAAAAATATTTATATATATTCCTGACATTGAAATGAAACATCCTTAAAACTTGGATACAAATTTGAAACCATGCACCAATATTTTTGACCTTGGAGTAATCCAACATTAGATAAATAATTTTATGACCTTAGATAGAAATATAATGCATAATATTTCTTTCGACCTTTGGTGGAAATTTGGTGATATCTATAAATAAAAACTTTACATTTTTTTTCTTTATTTTTTATTTTCATTTTTTTTTTATAAATTGTTTTTTGGCAGCTTCAAAACTTCTTAGTGACTATCACTATTGGATACATTGTAAATTTTTTTATAGACAATGTTGTAAGATGTGTTACACCCAATACTCAGCCATTGTACAATACTAAACTCAACCTTTAATTCCTATGTACCTCATGGAATATCAAAAATTCCTAGGGTCCCTTTTTATACTATAATAAGCCTCTTTTAGCGATTTTATTTATGGTGTACCTAAGAGGAGTGTATCACCTAGGGAAGTTACTCTCATTGTACCCTCAAAACTGGGGTTAGTTGGATACATGAATGGTTTTAACTTTATAGTTAAAGATCTGAAACATTGAGCTAATGCTAATCAATGAATGAGTAAGTATAGTTTATCTCCCACATAATCATTCAAACCCTTTCCTAGATCAAAAACCATACCCTTATTTTAATTATATTGTATTCATTGTCATCATCTCTTTTATACATGCTAGATTACTTTTTAGCTACAAGAATTTTATTTATTAAATTTATTTTCATTGTATATATAATGGATAGTCAAATTCAAAATCTTTTAGATAAAGTTTTCTATAATCATGCCATGCCTTTTAGCTATCATGATGAAAAAACAAACCATCAAAATCAAAAACTTATGAAAGATGATTTTAGTGATGATTATGATTTTGATGATGTTGCAATAAATGGACAATCTAAATTTGTTGACTCTTGGGAACAAGTGTTCATTAAACCATATTTACCTCTATATTCCTCTTTATAATAATATTTATATCCCTCTTTAATTTGAAATAGGTATGTATCTTTAGATTCCACCCAAGATCTTTTTTCACCTTCTTCCTTGAATACTACATTAGATCACAAATAACCTCTAAAAAATACTATATATTATCTCTTATATTTCCTCATACTCTCAAATAAGAAGAAACTCATCATTTCACAGCTAATTTTTCTATCCATTTTTATACCACACTAAATTACATTCGTACTTATAAAATAAGTTCACATAAGATATGCATAAAGAAGGATTAGATGTTATTCATGATAAAAACCCTATTCTTCGTTTTTTGAAGTTAAAATGAGTCCTATTAATAGTTATTTTATCCATTAGTCCTTCCACTTAGTTTATATCGAGATTACATACCATAATACCTCACCTTTGTCACCCTATAAGGAGAAAAATTATCTCTCTTCCCATAACACACGATATGATATATTAAAAATAATAATATTGCTTTTTATTATTGTTGTGAAAATGACAATGCTTCTCTTTTAAATTTTTAAGTTGAATATGAAAACTACAATGATCATGATGAGGATTAGAATGATTATGATTATTATGTGTTTACTAATGAGGAGAATGTTTCTACTAATCCTTTTATAGTTTCTTATTTACCCTCCTCTCAATCTAATAATATGTTATACAATATATCAAATTATAATACGATCAATTATAATGGTATTTCATATCATTATGATGTTTCTAGTTTCCTTTCATAATACAAAATAGGTGAACATGTTGATTATAGTGGTAATGGTGTTATTTATTCTATTTTAGAAGAATTTAATATGCCTTTGAAATTTAATGATATAATAAATACCAACTAATATTGTAAGCCTATCATTTCTTAGGAAGTATTTATTCTTATCCCTTCTTCTCCTATCCTTAATAGTGTACCAATGGCTAATATTAACAATATAATTCAACCAATAAGTGAACATCTTAAGAATATTAACATGATTTATCAAGAAGTAATGTCCTTAATGCATGTTTTAGGTGCTTTTCAAGAAAAAATTAATCAATTATCCTTATAAAGTAAAATGTGTCATGTTTGGGTTGACTCTAATATAGTCCATATTAATCCTATTGTGCATAGCATTTTTATGAACACTTACCCCCTAGTTTCCAAATGGCAAGAGTTTCTAAAATTTATTGACGTAGGGACCCTTATTTACATTTTTAAAATTTTATAGAGACCATGAATGGATATAATTGTATTCCACTTTTATTTCAATTATTTCCTAAGATCCTAGAGGGATGTGCACTTTTTTGGTTTCATTATGTCCCTAGTGGATCTTTAAATAACTATATATAACTAGAAGAAGCATTCTTGAAACAATATATTAAAAATAAGGGACCTAAGGTCACTTATGAAATATTATACTCTTTAAATAAATGAGAATTTTAACAAGTTTATGAATACATCATAAGATTTAAAACTTTTATGCATCAATTAACTTACCAACCAATTGATTTGGAATTACAATATATTTTTTCTAGAAGTCTCATTTATCCATTAAAAGAGAATCTAATTTATAATAATTGTAAATAATTTATATCTCTTTGATATGAGGCACTTACATTAGAAGAAAGATTGGGTTGTGTTCAAGTAATAAACAATATGAATGTGGAAATTGAGTTACGTAGATAAATTCTAGATAACAAATTCTAATCAAACAATTTATGAACATATTTCTTATTAAGTAAAAGGATTAAATTATAAAAATTATTCAAAAAATGTATATACTAAAGTATCCCATAACAAAAATACACACCTTAATATTAATAACCTAGTACCTAAAGTATAATCCACCTTTGAATAAGTCATTTTCTTCATAAGGGAAAGGAATCCATTCCTAAGGCTACTACTCATATTTATTACTTTACATCAAGGAATGCAAAACCACTCTAATTTTATTTCAATCAACCCTATTTTAAACACAGTATTGGATAAAAAGTTAATCAAACTCCACCTTTATTACTATTTTCCTATTTATTGATTGGAATAAATTAAAAGCTAAACATTTTGTAATTATCATGACACTAATGGATATGGTGATAATGATTGCTATGCATAACAAGATAAATAAAAAGAATTTATAAATAAATGAATTATATCATTTCAAAAAATTGACAAGCCACAATAGTCTTTATATTTTTCTTAAAACTATCACAAATGTTAAACACAATATTTCCCAAATATATCTAATACAAGATATAGTGGTTTCAATGGATTATATTAATGTTGAATATCAAGCTAAAGATACTATTCATAATTCAAATTTTCATAGTATAAGTAATGAAAAAACATTTACGCAAGTTTTTTAATTCAAAAGTTTCAAAAATTCCAATAAATATGCCTACACTAATATGGATTTTTAATATACAACAATCATAAACTAACCATAACAAAACACATGTGCATAATTAATCAACTGTTACAAGTGAAAACAATAAATAAGCAATTGATTGTTCCATATTCTTGTTCCCATCAAGTTAGAAATTTTATTAAGTTTTAAAAGATATAATTCTAAATCAAATATGCAATTAAATAGACCTCAATCTACCACTTCATACAAACATAACATAATTCAAGCATACACAATTTTTTTTTGTCAAATATATATTAAAATCCCAAATTCTAGGTTTATTATCAATTTCGACACTTTCCCTCTTACTTTTAAAACTAATTAAAATAATCCAAATAAATATATTATAAATTCTTTCAATACAATTCCTGCTTCTCATTGTAAAATTATCATGCTATGGATTCCATCTTACATGATCACATAATTTTACATGAGAATACATAGTCCCTTGCCCATTGTGGGGATTGCATATACTTATCTCTATAAATATCTTATGATACATTTATATGATTATAATCCACATAAAATTGGGGCACATTGTTTGACTTCCTCCTTAATATGTTATACTTTATCACCTTGTGTGAATTATTCAAATCCCTCCATTTTCCACTTTTTTTAAGCATTGTTTCTTAGCATCTTTTCAAATATTTTAAGTTCCAATGTTTAAAAAAAGAATTAAGAAATTAAAATTTTAAAATAAAATTCAAAAATTTCCAATATTTAAAAAATAATAAAAAACACTAAAATATTTTTTTTTTAAAAATTCCAAATATTTTCAAAAATTCAAAATTAGGACCTAAAAAGCATTTTTAAATGTTTCTATCTTTTTTTCCATATGTTATTTATGTCATGCAACTAAATAACATATTCCATATATAAAAAACACACTTCTTTTCATGAGGTATTTCAGTGTAATATAGGACATGCCTTTTACATGGTTTTTTAATGTCAAACTTCCCTTATTACCCAACAAACTTATAAATTTGGGGCATGTATTCATTCTATGTGAACACTTAAATATGTTTTATCTATCCACAACATTTCTACCATGTCAAGCTATATATCAGATAAAAGTTTTTGTATTCACTCATAATTTATTTTATGTTACATAGAAATGTTATTTGTTAACAATGTCATTGATACACATGATGATGTAGGATAGTCTCATTTGCTTAATGCTTATTTCTTGTTTTACTAAATGATAAATTATAACTTACTTATTTTATGTGGCCCTTAGCCTTATGTGTGTAACATTACATTTTTTTATTTTATGCAATTCTCATGTCTTTTGTATATGGTCCTTGGCCTTATTTGTTTGTGCGACATTCGCATGTCCTTTGCATGTGTCCTTTTGGGCCTTATGTATGACATTATATGCAATTAAATGTCATATCTATCTAACACATATCTCATATGCAATTCAATGTTATATCTATTTGACAAATGTATCATTCATAATTTAAATCTATATTCATAATTCACATATCTCTATCTAATACATGTTTAATATTAATTGAATTTTATATTTAATATTATGATACAATCCAATTCACATGTGAAAAATTATATTACATGATTATATCTTTCACCTATGTTTTCTTTTGAGATAAGTAGCTCACATGTTATGTCCCTCATATCAAAAGGAGGGAATCAAAATAGGTATTTTATATTTATGATATAATCAAATATTCAAAATACAACATGATTTATAATTTTAAGATTATGGGGGCATATGATATGCATATGCACTCATTCCTCTAGTTACAAGTTTTATGTTTTATATAGATATAATAATATGTTTTCAAAATAGTTTCAATTTGAATTATCATTTAGTATTAGTTCACTATAGTATAAGGGGTATGGTATTCATTCATGTTTAAGTTACTACACACAAATTTCAATTTTTCTCAAGTTAAAATTTCAAAACTGTTAGGGGAATTATTTGTTAATACTAACATGGGTGTGAGTAAACATGTTTTTGAGATAAATTAGTTTATGAGTGGGAAAATATTAATGTTGTGGTGTTAAATATACAACTATAATATTTTGTATTATTAGTGAATTTTTATAATGACATAATAATATAAGAGATGTGGAATGTTTTTAGGAATGAATTATAAGAGGTTGATTTACCATAAATGTAATCTCCTTGTTTGTAGGAGATAAAAACATATATGTATGTAACTCATTGAATGAATTAAAGTAATGTGAGTTTGTTCTATTTGATTTCTTCAATCTCTAATCAAGTTATCATTTGGTATCATAATAGGTAAAATGTTGCTCTAATATGTAAAAGGGAAAATCCACTATATATTTTGGTTACCACTATTGATGAAATATGTTTGGTTTTAGAAGAGTTATATATTAATATTTTTTTAGTGTATATAGAACATAGGTAGTGTAGTATTTTACAATAGTAGTCAGTCAAATGTGTTTTCCTCGTTTCATGAGAAGAAAGTAAATTATGAGTTTATCACAATGGATATGACCATTAACACTCATAATCAATATAAAATGTAAATAAATCATGAAAAAAGTATTGTTCATATTGTACCACTTCATGGGATATAATTTTTTTAATCCATTATAGTATTTTATAGTAAAATAAATAAGAACATTGAGAAATATTTTATCAAATGGGAGTTCATTAGAGGAGTTCAGGAAAATGGATTCCTAATATTTTATAGGAAAATAATAAATAAATAATTTTGTTGGGTACATCTAATACTCAAAAAAGGTAGCTGAAGCTCATCCATTTATGCTCTTAGCCTTAAACATAACAACACTTTCCTTAATGGCAGACAAGATTCCTCAACCATCATTATTGGATCCATGAAATATTTAGTGTATAGCTATGAAAACCACTCATGCCTCTAATCCCATATCCTATATCTCACATTGTTGCTCACTCTACCATTTTTGGTTCAATGTGTGGATCATTTATATACATGTGTGCATTGAGATTGTTAATTTGACATCAAATGGTCTATATGGTGTGTTAGTCTAATTTATTGTAGGGTTAGATAGTTTAATTTATTATAGGGTCAGATACAAGTATGTTATTTTAAAGAGATTAATTTTTTTAAATGTTTTGTATTAAAATTATCTCTGTCGATCAGAGTCATTTAGTTTAATTTGTCAAAAAAATAAAAGTAAAGTTATATTAAGCATATAAATTAGTTGTGTCATTAGGTGAATCCTATATTTAAATTTTATTTTAGAATATAAATTTAATGTTTTGAATTTTGTTTTATTTTTTTATAGTCATAGTTTTTTGGTGCTATTTAATTTTATATATTACGTTTCCATCTTATTGTGGGTATTATTTTTAAGATAAATTGTCGATACCACAATGTTAGTATAAGTCATAACTTTAGTAGTGTCATTCTTTTATAATAAAATAGTAGACTATCTTGTGTCATAATCTAAATAAACCATGTATGTCAAATGTCATATCTTTGATTGAATAGGTAATTTGGTAAGTTTGGTGGTCAAAGGTAGTGGTCATTAATATAGTGTAATTTCTTTATCTTGAGTCAAGTTTTTTTATAAAGTCATTATCTATTTTATTATTGTAAATGGATTCACTATTATTAAAAACCAACATCCATATAAAATAATTTACAATGACAACCAAATTTAAATTGGCTAAATCCAAGGGTAGTATACAATGATAGTAGAGAATGTCTATGTTGTTCGTGATCGAGTGGTAACAATCAACAACATAGGCTAAAAATGAATATAAGGAGGATTTAGTCCATGAATATTTATTGTTTTTTGTGTGATATAAATAAAGTATTTTAATAAGTAAAATCCATTTATATAATGATAATGTGGAGATATAGGTCATAATAACTATAGTAGGAAGTGTTCTTGATATATTGACTAGTTTAGTTGATGTGCTTACACAAGTTGGTTAATGGGTCCCAATTTATGAAACATGTATTCAAATGAAGAGTTTGATGGGTCCCTATTCATGATATATGTGGTCCACAAAATCAATGTGAGTATTACAACTGTGTGCAAGTTCTAGAGTAACATGCTAATTAGTTATAGAGTGGTGTTTTCTCCCCATGTTCACACTAGGGGGAATGATAGGAAAATCATGTGTTAATACTCAAACGGGTGTGTGTTAGCATGTTTTTGAGATACATTGGTTTATGAGTGGGTAAATATTAATTTTGTGGTTTTTAATAGACACCTATAACATTTTGTATTATTAGTGCACTTTTATAATAACACAATAATATAAGATATGTGGAGTGATTATAGGGATGAATTATAAGATGTTAATTTGTGATAAATGTAATATATTTGATTGTAGGAGATATAAAATCTATATGTATGTAATTCATTAACTAAATTAAATTAATGTGAGTTTGTTTTATTTGATTTTGTCAATCTCTGACCAAATTATTATTTGGTATTAGAGTAGGAAAAATGGTTTTCTAAGATGTGAAGGGAAAAAACCACTATATATTTTGGTTGCCCCTATTGATGAAAGATGTTTATTTTTAGAAGAGTTCTATATTAATAGTTTTTTAGTGTATATAACACATAGGTAGTGTATTATTTTACAATAGTAGTCTATCCAATATGTTTTCTTTGTTTCATGAGAAGAAAGTAAATTATGAGTTTATCACAATGGATATGACCAATAACACTCATAAGTAATATAAAATTCAAAGAAATTATGAAACAAGTATTGATCATATTACACCACTTCATGGGAGATAATAATTTTGTTAATCCATTATAGTATTTATAAGAAATCAAATAAGAACCTTAAAAAATATTTTATCAAATGGGAGTTCATTAGAGGAGTTTGGGAAAATGTATTTCTAAAATTTGATAGGCAAAGAATAAAAAATGAATCTGGTTGGGGATATCTAATACTCAAAAAAGATATCTCAATCTCATTCCATTACTATTCTTAGCCTTAAACATAAAATTACTTTTCTTAATGGTAAACACAATTCCTCGACGATCATTATTGGATCCATGCAATATTTAGTTTGTATCTATATAAACCACTCATGATTATAATCATATCTCCTATATCTCACATTATTTATCACTCTACCATTTTTTATTCAATGTGTGGATCATCTCTACACATGTGTGCATCGAGATTGTTAAGTTGGCATAGAATGGTATATATGGTGTGTTAGTTTAATTTATTGAAGGGTTAGCTAGATTCATTTATTTTAGGGTTAGATATAAGTATGTTGTTTTAAATATTTCACTTTTTTTTAAATGTTTTGATTAAAATGATCTCTATTGATCAAAACGATTTAGTTCAGTTTGTCAAAAAAATAAAAATAAAGTTTTATTAAGAATATAACTTAGTTATGTGTCATTAGGTGAATTCTATTTTTAAATTTTACTTTAGAATATAAATTTAATGTTTATAATTTTGTTTTATTAATCTTATAGTCATAGTTGTTTAGTGAAATTTAATTTTATATATTATGTTTCCAGCTCATAGTGGGTATTATTTTTAAAATAATTGGTCAATACCACAATGTTTATCTAAGTCATAATTTTAGAAGAGTCATTTTTTTATAATAAAATATTGTTTTATCTTGTTTCATAATCCAAATAAACAATTTATGTCAAATGTCATATCTTTATTTGAATACGTATGTTCGTAAGTCTAGTGGTAAAAGGTAGTGGTCATTAATATAGTGTGGTTTCTTTTTCTTGAATCAAATTTTTTAGTAAGTCATTTTAAATTTTATTATTGTAAATGGACACATTATTATTAAAAACCAACATCCATATAAAATAATTTAAAATGAAAACCAACATTAAACTTTCTAAATCCAAGGGTAGTATCCAATGGTAGTGGATGTTGTCTATATTGTTTATGACCAAGTGGTAACAATCAATGACATAGGCTAAAAATGAATATCAAGATGATTTAGTCCTTAAATATTTATTATTTTTTGTGTGATATAAGTAAATTATTTTAATAAGTAAAATTACATTTCTATAATGATAATGTGGAGATATAGATCATAAAAACTATAGTAAGAAGTGTTCTTGATATCTTCACTGGTTCTGTTGATGTGCTTACATAACTTGGTTAATGTGTCCTAATTTATGAAACATGTATTCAAATGAATAGGCTGATGGGTCCCTATTAATGATATATGTGGTTCACACAATCAATGTGAGTGTCAAAACCATTTGCAAGATCTAGAGAGACATGCTAATTAGTTATAGAGTGGTGTTTTCTCCCCATGTTCACACTAGGGGGAATGTTAGGAAAATCATGTGATAATATTCACATGGGTGTGAGTAAACATGTTTTTGAGATACATTAGTTTATGAGTGGGTAAATATTAATGTTGTGGTGTTCAATATACACCTACAATATTTTGTATTATTAGTGAATTTTTATAACAATACAATAATATAAGATATGTGGAGTGATTTTAGGGATGAATTATAAGAGGTTGATTTGTGGTAAATGTAATATCTTTGTTTATCAGAGATATAAAAATTATATGTATGTAATTAATTAAATGAATTAAGGTAATTTGAGTTTGTTGTATTTGATTTTCTCAATCTCTGACCAAATTATTATTTGGTATTAGAGTAGGAAAAATTGTGTTCTTAGATGCAAAGGGGGAAAACCACTATATATTTTAGTTTCCCCTATTGATGTAAGATGTTTGTTTTGAGAAGAGTTTTATATTAATAATTTTTTAGTGTATATACAACATAGATAGTGTAGTATTTTATAATAGTAGTCAGTCAAATGTGTTTTCCTAGTTTCATGAGAAGAAATTAAATTATGGGTTTATAACAATGGATATGACCACCAAGACTCATAAGAAACAAAAAATTAATAGAACTCATGAAAATAGCATTTTTCATATTGCACCACTTCATGGGAGATATGAATTTTGTCAATCTATTATAGTATTTTATAAGAAAGCAAATAAGAATATTGAAAAATATTTTATCAAATGGGAGTTCATTAGAGGAGTTCAGGAAAATGGATTTATAAAATTGCATACACAAATATAAGCAAATAATATGGTTGGGGACATTTGATACTCAAAGAAGGTATCTCAATCCCATTCCATTGTTGCTCTTAGCCTTAAACATAACAACCCTTTCTTTAATGGTGGACATGATTCATTAACCATTATTATTGGATCCATGCAATATTTAGTCTATATCTATGGAAATCACTCATGCCTTTAATCTCATCTCCTATATCTCACATTGTTGCTTGCTCTACCATTTTTGGTTTGATGTGTGAATCATCTCCATACATGTTTGCATTGAGATCATTAATTTGACATCGAATGGTCTATATGGTATGTTAGTTTAATTTATCTTAGGGTTAGATATGTGTATATTATTTTAAAGTATTTGATATTTATTTATATTTTTTTTATGTCTTGGATTAAAATGATAATTATTGATCATAATCATTTTGTTTAATTTGTTAAAAAAAATAAAAGTAACGTTGTATTAATAGTATAACTTAGTTATGTGATATTATGTGAATTCTATCTTTAAATTTTATTTTAACATATAAATTTAATGTTTATAAAGTTTTTATAATGTTTTCTTTTGATTTTTTTATAATATTTATATTTTTTTAGTGCTATTTAATTTTATATATTACATTACCAATTTATAGTGGGTATTATTTTTAAAATAAGTGGTCAATACCACAATGTTAGTCTAACTCACAATTTTAGTAGTGTCATTCTTTTAGAATAAAATATTGGATTATTTTGTGTCATAATCCAAATAAAAAATGTATGTCAAATGTCACATGTTTTTTTGAATAGGTGCTTTGGTATGTCTAGTGGTCAAAGGAAATGGTCATTAATATAGTGTAGTTTCTTTATCTTGAGTCATGTTTTTTTATACAATCATTGTTAATTTTATTCTTGTAAATGGATGAATTATCAGTATAAACTAATATCCATATAAAATATTTTACAATTAAAATCAACATTAATATGGATAAATCCAAGGGTAGTATCCAATGGTAGTGGATATTGTATATGTTGTTCATGACCAAGTGGTAACAATCAATGATAGAGGCTATAAATGAAGATAAGGAGGATTTAGTCCTTTAATATTTTATTATTTTTGGTGTGATATAAACAAAGTATTATCATCAATATAATTCCCTTGCTATAATGATAACATGGAAATATATACCATAATAACTATAGTAGGAAGTGTTCTTGATATCTTAACTAGTTTAGTTGATGTGCTTACACAAGTTGGTTGATGGGTCCCAAATTATGAAACATCTATTCAAATTAATAGGATTATGGGTCCCTATTCATGATATATATGATTTAAATAATCAATGTGAGTGTCCAAAACATATTAAAGCTCTAGAATGACATGATGATTAGTTATAGAGTGGCATTTTCTTCCCATGTTCACACTAGGGGGAATACTAGGAGCATTATTTGTTAATACTCACATGGGTGTGAGTAAACATGTTTATGAAATACATTAGTTTATGATTGGGTAAATATTACTATTTTAGTGTTCAATATACACCTATAATATTTTTTATTATTAGTGCATTGTTTTAACCAGACACTAATATAAGATATGTGGAGTGATTTTAGGGATGAATCAGAGTAAGAGGTTGATTTGTGATAAATGTAATCTCATTATTTATATAAGATAGAAAACCTATATGTATGTATTTCATTAAATTAATTATGTTATATGAGTTTTTTGTGTTTATTTTGCTCAATATTTGACCAAATTATTATTTGGTATCATAGTAGGAAAAATGGTGTTGTGAGATGTAAAGGGGAAAAACCACTATACATTTTGTGTCATGACCTGACCTTATGAGATATTAAAAATTCTTATTTATAGACTTTATAGCATGATTTATTTAATCCCAATAGGAAATTGAACTACATATTATAAATGCAATTCCAATTTTGATATTTACTTTAGTCATCATGGTTAATTATTATGACTCTAGTTTAACACTACAATAGATGATTATGTTTTAATTTACTCAAAACATGCTTTGCATTTATACATAATTAAAACTTATATTATTATTTTTATTGGTATATTTATAGATTTATAGATATTATTGATACCTATCTTTCATGGTTGTAGGAGCATGGTACATGAGCTAGGCTTAAGGGTGGAATCCATCAGGTAGAGTGATAACTAAGAGGTTAATGACTAGTTAGTATTAGAATTGACAAGTAAAATTATATTATATTATATATCTAGGCCATTGGTGAATATTTCATTATTTTATTTTTATTTGTGACTATTTTTATGTCCTTGTATGTTGCTTTTGATCACTATCCTATTATTAGTATGTTGTGTGAACTAGTCTTATTTTTTGATGTCATGTGTAATTGTTTATATTTAACCTTTTATTTTACCTCATATAGCCTTCATGTCTTTTATTGATATTATTCTTGATATTTGGTGTGATTGAAAACCTTTTTATGTGAGTTGTTATGATGGTATTGGTTGTTTGACCCCTTTTTGTGTTTTGACCCATTGTGATTACATGACAACTCCTAGTTGGTTTTGATGGTTTAACCATACCCTTTTTAGGACATGATGTAGTTTTGTATTTTATTTCCATGGTGGAATAGACCACTACATTGTTATTGATTTGGACTTATCAGTTTTTTAAGTAAGACTACTAATCATAATGACTAGGACCTACATAGTATTAGCATTAGACCATGAGACCCCTCCATGGGAAATTTGACTTACCCAACATGCATGATGAAGGATAATATTCATCTACATAATTTATTGGGTGGTCATTATTATTTTTGGTTTTTATATTGGTTTACCCTCTTACAAAAGCACATGTGTATTTTTGGGAACCTCAAAGAATGTTTAGAGCTCACTACCTCAGTAAAACCCTAGGCTAAGTAGGTATGAAAGTTGGGAAGTTAGATGGGATTATTTGATTGGTTGGCATGGAGGTTTTAGGATTGGCTCACATAACAATTTTTTTGGGTTATATATGGTGAAGTGTGCGGTAATCTCAAAACTAATATGTTGACCTTTGGTGATAGCTAGGTGGTAGAATGATGTCCACAATGGGGAGGTAGAGTATGGGGATACATTCATAGTGAGAGTTATTTAGGCAAGAGTAATCATGACATTATAAAATAAAGGAAATGATTCCTACTTCCCCACATAGATGACATTATGGCCAAGTAAGTGGATTTTGGTTTTTGCTATGCAATATGTCTTTTATTGGGTTTTTTTATCTATTTAAGTTTTAGTGGGTTTTGATGGAATGAAAATAAATAAATTATTGGTTAATGATTAAGGTGAGGGACTTCATCATAGACCTATAACTCAAGTTATTTGATTTAGTTCCTTATTATTATGTTGGTTTGTCTTTAATTTTTTCCCTTTGAATGATGGAAATATTGTTGGGTCTTGTCTCAAAATAGAAATTATAGAGTTGGGTTGAATGTGATGTTTTCATTTATAAAACTTATTGGTAAGGGTGAATTTATTTATTTTTTGGGAAAGATAAAATAGTGTTTAAAAACCTGTTGGATAGGTTATTCAAATACCCTCATATAAACCTTTGTTGGGTGAAGTAATATGTCTTGGAAAGATTTTTAATTTACTTGAAAATGGTTTCAACTATTTAAAGATAAATATTGAGCTAGCTATTTTGATTTTGACCAATTGATAAATCAACATTCCTTGTTATGGCATTTGAATTATTTTATCCAATTGAACTTATTTTCATGGGAAGCTTCTTGAGCTTGCTACCTTTTTTTCTAGGTAAAGAGGGTTGAAGAGTCCCTCACCCATTTATTAGTAAGAAAACAAGATTACAAGCATGTAACATGACAAGGACATACACACAAGCCCAAGAAGGCCCAAAAGACACCCTGTAGAGAGATTTTGAGCTCTATATGAATTCAACAATGCTAAACCCAACTCAAAATGCAAACTACTCATTAGGAAGGATTTATAAATCAAATCAGAATGATAAAAAGCATACCAAATTTCCTGGCCTCCATTTGAAACTATTATTGGAGAAATTAAAAAAATAATTGAAAATTTAAATATTACATCTTCATTTATGTAGATATAATATTTTAAGTTTTTCATGATGAAGTTCTACATAAAAATCTCGATGGGAAAGATTACTAGTAGAGTTAATCATATTGAATCTATGTTTTCTAACACTCAATATATATTCAAAATATCTCTAAAACCATGATTAACTAATAAGGTAACTATAATCAGGTATGAACAATAGTATAGAGTCTCAACACACATCCAAGGGTTTCTATGGTTAGAAAATGCACCTAACGTGGATACATTAAATTGGGAAATAAACATCAAGTTGATTATACAAGGATATTATCTTACCAACATGAAATAGAATAGAATCCACACAATATTGATGCAATCCATGATAGAATACATCATTATGATCTTGACAATCAATGCTTGCTCACCACCAATCAAATTACTATTTCATGATCACATAGTTTGGAAAAGGGGTTATAATTTAGGATAGCTGATCATGAACCAATTTGAAATATTATGGGTCACCTTGAAACCTAGTTCTATTATGTTTTAGCTCAACCCTAGTGGGTTCTCTTGTAGAGTATGATAGAAAATATTTCATTAGGAAGAATGTAGTATGAATATTAGTTGGTTAATAATGAGATGATTTCATTTAAATTCTGATGTGAAATGTGTAACTTAAAATAGGATTTAGTTATTATTACAACTATAAATCTATATTTTTTACTAGATCAACCAAACTATTCTATATATTTAATCTCATCTTGTTTGAAATGACAACTCATCCATAAGACTCTATTTGTCTTCTAACCCCATTTTGGGTAAGTTTGAATCATTGGGTGTCATATTTATCTCTACAAATATGTAACCATATTTGAAATTGATATCATTTGTGAACTTTTATAAATTTATTCTCCTTGAAAGGTGTAGTTCTCCTTGGCTGATTCATATGTTTATTTGTTAATTTAATGGGGTTTTAATTTCTATAGAGTTTTTGTCTTCTTATGTCCTAAGTGCTAAGTACATCATTTTATGATGTTTTGGGTTTTATACTTGGTTATTCATGATCTTTTAATTATTGGATTTTGTGCCTAGGAACATCTTTGGTATTATTGACAAGCTCATGAGTTGAGCCAATTACTTTTGTATCTCTAATTAAGATAATATGGAATTCATGAATTCTCATTTAGTGTTAAATTAGTGTCGATGAATACCAATAAGAATACCTATGGTTTTTTTAAATTACCATGCTTGTTGGGTAGAAGTAGATGGTTATGATATGAGTGAGACTCATTTCTTATGGAAAATTTTCCTTTTTCCATATGTTTATTGAGTTTGTTTGAGTGTTGGATTTTAAGGTTGTGTTGATGCCTAAATGTGTACCACATGTGCTTAGAGTGTTTAAGAAACACTTATAATTTTAGAATTCAAAGAATTTAGTGCATGAGTTTCATGTTGTGATAATATTGTTATATATTGGTGGAATAGAGGTAGAATAAGTGATTGTTTCATAATATTTATATAGTTTGATGGTTGGGAGCCATCATGGCCAAATAGTAGATCTTTGTAAAATATGAAATATACTATGATAAAGATGGTGAATTATGATCAATAAATAATATAAGACTAATCTAACATGGGGTTTTACAATGGAAATTATACTAAGATGATCTGGTTTAAAAAATAAGTAAATAGAAGGGTAGGGTAGAAATAAAGATGTTGTTAGTCTTTGTTCTAGACATTATAACAAAGTTTAAATCTCATCTGAATGTGTATAAAACCAATGTATGAAGTGAAATAGATTAATCTCAAAACACATCATATCTTCTACCCACTTAGTAAAATATTTTATGGCTATGATAACAAAAAAATGACCATATGAATATGTAATTTAGAGTTTACCTAATAAATCTAATACCCAAGTGAAAAAAGTCCATGGATAAATAATGAGATGCAATGCCCTAGTCATAATAGGTATCTCATGTGAAAAGTGTTGACATTTATCACATTTGTGCATATACTGAACAACATCTTGGTTTAAGGTGGACCAAAATTATCCCATCATGTGGATTTTATGATCAATCATGTGGCCACCATAAATGTCACTCTGAAAATGAAAGAGGACCATTTATAAATCCTCCTAGTCAGCACACCTATGTGACATGCCATCAAATGCTTTATGATAAAGGACTATGTCTAGAATAATGTACTTAGATGTGATGAGACAAAGGTGCCATTTATATTGAGTTTTCACCTTTAGGGTAAGTGTGGCTAATTAGGCAATTGATGATATCCGTGTATAAAGGAGAAGAGCTAATAGAATTTTTTTTATGTACTAGATTAATTCATCAAGAAATTTAGTATCAATGAGGTCATCAAATTTTGAGGGAAAATTAACAAACCAACCAGAAATGATCCATCCCTTAACAAAATTTTGGTTGATGTAAGCTAGATCAAACTCTCTTAGGAGTGTGATGAAACACCTAGCCTTTCTATAGTGGGTTGGTTGGGTTATAAAAATGTGTAAGTATTTATACCTCATGATAAATCTTATTTATTAATTATGAATATAATATCACAACCATTTTTTCATAAAAACTATAGCCATGAATTCCTTTTCTATTTGAGTTTATCACATATCATAATCTATAAGGGTGTGAATAATGAAATAAATGGCACATTCTTTTCCACTATAATCCTATTGAGCCAATATGTAGGTGAAGGACAACTCAATTGATCTAATGTAAATTATAAAGGGATTAACTAAATTAGGCACTATGAACATGAGGGGAGACATAAGAAAGTATTTTTCTACTTTAAATACCTCCTAAAAATCATTTATCCAAGTTAAGCCACTTATATTTTTAATTAGGTTATTGATACGATGAATTACATAGCCAATATTGGAATGAAACTTCAAATGGATCCCAACCTACCCAAGAATTTTTTGATTTGATAAAATTTATAATATTGTTTGAATCTTGGAAATGTCAATATCAACCTGTGCTAGGAGATGATATACCTTAAAAATTTTCCATCGATGACTCCCAACACACATTTTTATGGGTTAAGAGTGGCATCATATTCAATTAAGTGTGTTAAGATGGTGTGTAACACCTATAAATGGTATATTCATCATCTCTCTTTCATTAAAATATCATCTATATAGACCTCAACTATCTTGTTAATAAGATTGTAGAGTATATGGGTCATGTTCGTTTGATATGTTGTTCCTACATTTATGAGATCAAATGACATCACGACACAATAAAAGGTCCCCCATGGCATATTAAAGGAGGTTTTGATCTAATCCTCATCATAAATTTACATCTCATTGTATGTTTAGAAGCCATCCATGAGTGATATCAATCCATATCCCATTGTATTGTCAATAATGATGTCAATGGATGGGAGAGGGAAATCATCTTTTGGATATGCTTTATTGATGTCTCAAAATTATATACATATCTTGAGTTTACCATTATTATTGAGAATAGGGATAATGTTAGACATACACTTGTAATAGTCCATTGGATTAATAAATTTAAATTTTAAAATCTTGATAACTTCCTCTGTTACAATCAACATGACCTTAGGCTTGATGGGCTTGAGATTTTGTTTGACTAGTTTTACATTAGGTAGTATAACTAGGTTATGGAAAACCACATCAGATTTGATGCCTATAATGTTAGTGTAAAGGATAGTGAAATATATTGAGATCTCTATAAATATATTCTTATGGTCTTCCACTTCTTGTAGAAAGAGTGAAGACCCAAGCTTGAGAATTTTGGGACTCTCCTCAGTCCATATGTTAATGTCAATAATTTTTTAATTAGGGAGGCATTTACCTCCTCAAACATGTAAAGGGTTGGGGAAATATTGGGACCTTCACCCTATATATTTAAAAAAAAAATTCATCATCAAAGGAAAATTAATCCTTAACTTGGTAGTAAGATATATTATATTCATTTCCAAGGGTTGATGTGGGATACCAAGTGAGGGAGAATCTCCTCTTGTGGTAGACTGATGGGAGCTCATTTTAATATTATAAGATACTAAAGAATATCCTCATTGATCTTAGATAATTGAATGAATAATTAACCATCATATTTTATAATATGGGCACTAATTTGGTCATTAGGAGTTTTGCACATAAGAGTTTTTGTCTTGAGTAAAACAATGAAATTAGACTCTAGTATAGTGGGATGAGGGTCAAAGCATGAAAATGAAATAACCATAGAGTTAAAAAAATAGTTTTTCCCTAAGGACTACCTTTATATAAATGAATTCAAAGTCTTTGGTGATCTCATGCACAATGGTCTTATATAATTGAAGATGTTTGTCCTTGGGTTAATAGACCTTAAAAACTTGGTTTAGAACCAACTATGAGTCTTCTTAGATCCTTAAGTTTTGAATGCTTAAATTTTTTGTAATGAGAATGCCCAATAATAGGGAATCATATTTTGTTCCATTGTTCATACACTCAAATTTTAGTTTGAAACCAAAAGGCATGACTAACCCCTCAAGATACATGAGAATAAATCTTGACCCTCTACCTAGGTGACACTTGGCCCCATCATATTGAAGGATCTATTAATCGTGTGTGGAAGAGGGATAATAATTTATTGAAGTTTCTTGGTTTTATGATATATCAACCATATGGATATCAATAATTTAAAAAAATCCATATTAGGGTTCCTAGTCTAGTGACTTATAAGAATAATGATCCCATCCATTTTGTAGGGAGAATGGAAGTACTTATATAATTTTAAAAGGTCTATTCTTGTGGTCTAGATGAAGTAATGTAAAAACTTCTAAGAACTCAAAAGGTTACTTTCTAATATTTGGGTTGAGATAAGTAAGTAAATCCATAAATTTAAAAGTTTGATTAATGGGACTTCTCTTTGGTGTGGGAAGTATGATAACATAGTTATGATGATTTTTTAGTGGGGGTAGTATACCGACATAGTTATGGTTTTAATTCAGGGTGGGATTTTTTAGGAATGTAGTCATGTAACTTATAATGTTACTAATATGACATGTCTAACTCTATTTGTCTTATTTTTATATATAGGAAGGATCATAATAACTTATTTAGTGGCTCTCCATGCCCCCCCTTCATTACAAGGGGTAGAAGACCTCTCCTTATGAATTCATGGATAAGCATGAGATCTAATATTAATCTCTTTGGTACCTATCTTTTGGGTATGAATATTATCCTTGAGTACTAACATCACTAGGGGAGAATGAATGGTTTGGTTTTATTTTGGATGACTTGGAATATAATAATAAGTACAACTAGGTATAGGTTGATGTAGAATGAAAAACATATCAAGAGGGAGTAAACCACATAGATCAGAAACTCTATAAAAATGGTATGGACCTATTATGACACAATCTAAGAGCATGCTCTAAAGAGGATAAAAAAAAACAAGAGTAGAATGTGAAGTGAAAATTTCACTTGTGTGGTTGAGATTTGGGAAATAATATTGGTAGTTTTTGGGATGGTTATTATGAAGGGGGAATTCTTCATTCTCTAACACTTCTATCATACAAAGGTTAGGTAAACTAGCTAAACCTATTAGGTTTGTTGGATTTAAGACTCGGAGAATCATAGGTCCCTACCCATCATGTGTCAAAAGGGAGGATGAGTGGTATGTACTTATTTAAGAGATTGATGATATCAATTGTTGATAGGGCATAAAATGATAGATCAGTGATTGATTCTAGATTAGTGATATTTTTAGATATCATTACATCCTTCTTTTTTGACATATATTTTAATACAATTAAATTTATTTAAGCCCCTTTCCTTATGATAACCACTTTAGCCTTCATAGGTTTAGTAACATTGACCAAGGTTTCATAAAAACATTGATAGGTAAAAGGTAATCAATTTGTAACTTGAGCTACATATGCATGGTTTATTTCTACATATTAAAGGGTTTAGGGTCCCTTTAGGCTACAAATACCTTCCCTAGGTGCAAGAACCAAATTTAATGGAATGATATTGAAGGGATAGCCTTCATCCTATGTATTCAACGTCTTCCCAAGATCATATTATAGTTGTTATCTTTGTCTATGACTTATAACTTGGTTAGTATCATCTTGGGACCTAGAGTGATTGGGAATAAAAATTTCCCTATGGAAGTATATTTGAGGCTATCACAACCTCATAGGGTGTTACAAGTAGAACAATTGGTTCCCCATAACTAATATTTTTTAGGAAGGAAAAGGGGAAAATATTGCTGAACACAATACCATCAATAATGGATATCTTCACTTAATTATTTTAAATCTAAACCTGTATAAAAAGGACATGATATTCCCCCATTTACATTATAGAGTTAGGTGGAAGACTTCACATATTGAATAAATAACCAATATCTTATGATTTATGACTAGGTGGAAACATATATAAATTAGTGTGGTTGATTTGAGCCTATGGAGGAGGAGTAAGATTGATAGATGCCCCAATCCTAGGGCATCAAGTAAGGATAACTAATGATTAGGGTAGTTTTTGAGTAAAGAAAGGAATGAAATATAGGAGAACATATTGGTTATATCATAGATAAAGTCATATTTTCCAATAGGTTTAAGGATAGAATCAATCTCCAAAATGTTTAAGGGATGAAGAGTCATAAGATGATACTCTCTGGTGTGATTAAGGGTATTTAATTAATTTTATAATTATAACTCCATGACTACTATCATTTTAGTTTTGACTTGTACTCCTAAATAAGGACTAACATTAGTGTTAGTAGTCACAAAGTTGGAGGCTTTGATATCATGGGTATATATTTCCATAGATTGACTATATTGAAATCAGTGGTTTTATGGGCCACTTTTCTATAATTTTGGGTAACATGCGCTTGGTGGTTAAGAAAGGGGTTTTGGTATATTTTTATTCTAAGGGGTGATAGGGCTATTTTGAATGGCCTAGGAGTTTATACTAGCATTCCCTAAGAACATGTCAAAAAATGTTTAACTTTGATACTTTTGGAGCCTTTGGATAAATTTATTGTAATCCCTAAATTTCCAAGTATAATGACTAATAAATCAATGAAAGAGGAAATAGACTTTGAGATCATATTCATAAGGCCTTGGGTTGTGCCCTTATTGACCTAACCCTTATTGATAATTTATTTGGTAATAGGTTTGGTTTTAAAATTGGGGGAATTAATTTAAATGTTGATACTAATTTTGAATCTAATTTTGGTGTTGCATATTGCACATTAGTGGTTATTTTAAATCAACCACATGAACGGTAGGTGGGGGATTTTGGATCTAGTACCCATATTATTATTAACATTGGCATTGTTCACAGGTTGAGATTAATTTTTATTCATGGGGTTTCCCCTTTTGTTTTAGTTGGTGACATTGTTGGTGTTGATGATCAACTACCCCCTATTACTAAAATGGGGTCCCTCCTATTTTAAATTTTCCAAAATGCCTAAGATGCTAAAATTGTTAAGCCATTTTGTTTGCATAGAAATTGATTTAATAATTCTTAGTGATTTCTAGTTAATTTTTCATTTTGTAATACTTATTGACACTTAAAGGTATTTAAGTTATAAGAAATGTTCTTCAAGTTTTATTTAAGTAATAGATTATTAACCATGAAATAATTGAAAATGTGCAGAAAAGCCTTCATCAAAAGTGTTCCCCTAGTTTTCAAATGAGCATGAATACAATAGATTCTACCAAATCCTATTAGACTAACCTTACATCCTATTTAAAGAATTTACTTACATAATTTTGATTTAAATTAGCTTCATTTTTATTATGATGGGTATTTGATGTTTCCCAAATTCTAACTTAACTTCTCTCATGACTTTGTAGGACATCAAAGTTAAAGTAGCAGTTTGAGACACCTCATAAAATGTCAAATTTAGTATTGAATTCTAAAGAGGATAAATTTCCACCTTTCCAACCTTCACATGATACTTGGAATGAATCTATGAATCCTTCAAGACACAACACCATTTTGATAGCTTACAAAAGAGTTAGCCATTTCAATTAAAATAAATAGGTTATGTGTCAAGATGCTAGCTCATCTGATCAAGCATATTCAATCTAAGTTACCACACACCATACTATAATCCTAAAGGCTCACGAGATTCCACCATGTGTCCTTGATGCATACATCCAAACACATTAGCCTTTTGAAGTGACATATGTTTCTTTCAGACTCATTTGAGATTGACACATGTCAACACTATGTCATATTTGATCCAAATATCATGAGATCATGCCAAATGAACATGTGGATGCACCCAAGCCATCTGATTAAGACTCAATGATATCTAGTTGTCCAATCCCCTTAAAAGAATGAAAAAATGGTATAAAAATGAAGAAAATATCACAAGAATAATGAGTGTCCCCTCCAGACCCATTTGATAATGATACTTGTCATGCCTATACTTATTATATCTATATAGCCACTTGATCATATCCAAAGGCTCATCGAAGTGACATATGTCCCCATTAAGAATTAAAAGATGATGATACATGTCATTCTCAGCAAGATTCATCCTCAAATCCATGAGATCATCTTTAATATTGATAGGTGGGTCCACTTGAGACACACATTTAACACAAAGTTACTGACAACTGTCTAGAAGCCTTCTAAAGGTGACACCTATCTAGGCAAGATTCTGATTGCCTATGAAGTTACACCTATCCAAGTAAGGTTGTGATTTCTTGAAAAAGTGACAAGTATAACTCCCATAGTTAACCAAATTAGAGGGCCCCACCCCATAACTTGTCATGAATCAAAAGATGCCATGTGGCATTGAACAAATGAGTCATCACATAGAGCCACATCTAGAGTACCCAAAATTAATAAGAAGATGACAAGTTTCTAGAATTGAGCCAAATAAGTAGCTTAGTCACATTTGGCCCTAAAGATGCCCAACTAGATCCAAGGTGGCATGCCACATGTCAAAATATGGTGATGTTTAGCCTTAAATCCAAAATTGATGGTGAATCAAAGGCAAATTAGTGTTAAATTTGAATGCAAAGGTGATGGGCTCATGATTAATGTAGAATAAACTAGAATCACAATCAAAACTTGAATTAATTAATGAAATCATAAAAAGGATACGTAAATTGATCATTGTTACCTACACTTTCAATTTAATCCCTAAGCATTTGATCTCTCTATTATCTACACTCTCAAAGTTTGACCAAGCCCAAGCTCTTCCTAGATTACACCTAGGCCACTATTACTAGAGCTCTAGAGTTGCAAAGAAGTAAAAGAAGATGCCAATTGCCACCTATAAACACTATAAAAATGGCATAGGTAGGGTCTTCCAGTTTTGATAACAACATTTCATTTATAAATGATGATTTCTTATTTCAATATGGAAATTCAATCATTTTTAAGGACACAAAGTTCTTCCTCAGGCCATAAACATAAGGGATAAGGCATTATATAAGTGTATATTACACTATTGAGGAAGCAAAAAACATTTTTGATTAAAATACCATGCCCTACATCATTTATCTCACCTCTAACATCTTAGCAATCCAAACTATAGATCTCTATAAAGATGCAACAAAACAAGAGGTCATGTCATGCACTGACCTAGTCTATAGCATCTTTGAGAAGTAAAAATGTGAAGATGGGTTACTTAAGTCCCTAAATCAAGGGATCCCAATTGCCTTCATCACTGGGCCTATTTTTTTAAAATAATATGACCTACCACTGCCATAAGTGGAATATAACCCAAGCATCATTAAAAACTAGTATGAGGTGCACACTCTAGATAAAGTCATGGCTTCATGGGTAACTGAACCAAAGGGGATTATCTACATGAATGACCAAGGAGACCCACCCATCAAATAATTCAAATAAGGGGTAACTATTGTCATGGACTTATTAAATATGATATTTGGCAATATGCATATTAGATATATATACAGAAGGATGATCCCACTACTACAACTAATCTTTCAGGATCAATAGATTCCCTTACTTGGGGATATTATTAGTGAAATTTTAGCCATTATTATGAATGAAACATATATAAATGAAAATCCATTTTATGTGATGATATATCTATTGGACACTATTTGTGAAATTGTGTAATTGGTTCTAAATACATCATCCCCTTAGAGGTAAGAAGTCGTACCCCAATCATTCTCTATATTGCACATCCACTACTTCAGGTAGAATATCAAGATAATAGAAAAGGATTTATAGCCCCATATCTACAAGTCAATCAAAGAATGTGAAATGAAAAGGTTACCATTAAAATTTAAGAAAACACTAAGAGACATAGGCAACTTATAGCTCTACCCCAATTATATAGCCATTTGAGTAGAAGGGTTAATGGTAGCTCCACTTAGGTAACCAAGGTATGTGCCAATGAAGTTGGTAGAATATGAGATATCATAATAAATGCTCCATGGAATTGGACTCTTCAATAAGAAGAAGAAGACACCCTTCTTATAAGGCTCTTTATCAGTTGGGGAGAGCCAAGGTAAAGAAATGGCAAGATTTGGTAATGGTAGTGAGGCATAAGCACTCAAACCTATTTCCCAAGGAAGACTACAGAATGCAAAATCTATTATACCCAACATCCCCTCTTTATTTATGGAAATGGGGGACCACTTTCTATAGACTATGGTCTTGTCTATAAGCCTCTCGTCTATATGTTTATACAAAATTTTGGAGAAGACTGATTGGTATTTTATTTTCATAGGCTAAACTCTTTTATTTTATTAGGTTAATTCTAGTAGGTGTGTGTTTTTTGAGCTTATTCTATCCAACTTATGTTTTATCTAGTCTCAATGCCAAGGTATTTATTTATGGACCTATTCTTTTTAGAACTTGTTCTTTTGGGACTTATGTAATTTGTCTTTTAGGTTTTATGTTTTAGGTGTTTTGTACATTGCCTTTATTGACTAATTTTTGTGGAATTTTACCTACAAACTTATTTCATTATGGAAATTGTTGCAAACATTTTATTTAAAATGATTCCCCTAAATGAGTTGGGTCTACAAACATTTTGTCCGAAAAAAACCTCTAACAAATTTCCTTATCCCTTTGGAGCTACCCTTTAGCCTTTATAAAGTAGATCCTTTAGGAGTTTTGCAATGGATGAAATACACTACAAAGTAGACCCTTCAGCCTTAATCCACCTACCCTTAAATTTTTTGGAAGTTCCATTCAACATTTTGAATGTATCCTTTATGAATTTTGTCCTAGGCCTTTTCCCTCTAAAACCATTCCTTCAGACATATTGTCTGAGAAGTTTTGTCCTTTGAACATTCCATTAGACATTTTATCTAAAAGATTTCTCCCTTCAGTCTTTTCCTTCTAAAACTTGCCCTCCAAGAATTTTGTCCTGGACCTTTTTCCCTTCACACTTACCCTTTGATACTTTTGTCCTAGGCCTTTTTCCCTTCATGCCTACCCTTTAAGAATTTTGTCTGAGACATTTTCCCCTACGATCCAATTCCTTTCAAACTTTGTGTCTTAGACATTTTATATAATGAAAATGACCTTTCAAACTTTGTGTTTTATAAATTTTGTTTGATGAAAATTACCATTTAGACTTTGTGTCTTGGACATTTTGTCTGAAAAAATGACCTGTCAAACTTTGTGTCTTAGACATTTTGTTCAACAAAAATGATCCTTTGGGATAATTTCATTGAACATTTTGTTTGAGAGAATTGGGTCTTCAGGAGAATTGTTGCAGACATTTTATCTTAAACAATTCTCCCACACAAAAATCCCACAACATTTTATTTACAATAATTTCCTTGAAATAAATACCATACCTCCAAGTGGCACCCTTTCTTGGAGAGATTTTTATTATGTATTGAGATTGATTTAAGATTTTAGTCGAGGATCTCAATCATATGTTTTCTATGTTAGGTCATCCAGATTGAATATTCTAAGCCAAGTGTCCCAACTGTATTTTATTCATGCAAATAAGACCTTAAGCTAGAATATTCATGCAGGGTTATTTATACATATTTCCCAAATTATTATTCTAGGTCCTCTTGTTATTTATGATTGTAGATGAGAGTGAAACAAGAAATTATAAGTGTCTAACTTATAAGGAGTTGAATTGATGTGATAGTTGCATGGACATATTTGATGGTCACATGAACATCAAAATTAAACTCAAAAACAAAAGAACATAGGTTCAAATTGTGATGGTCATGTGCACATCATGGATGTTCATGAGGACATCTTTTATGATCATGTGCACATCAAATTTAAGATCATAGATTACCATTTTAAAATAAAAGGTTATTGGGCCCAAGCAGATCAATGGCCAATGTTGGTCTATATATTTAATTCAATGGTGTGATATTGGAAAATAATTTTCAAATGAATGAGGATAAGTGTCAAAAGCTCATATGAGTTAATGAGTCAAAGTACTAGATCTACAAACCTTACTAACTTGAGTACAAGGACTGATGGTGTGAGATCAACATGGACTTTTTAAAGGTCTCAAATCAAGTGAAGAACTACCAAGTGGCATATAAACATTTTAATGATGAATATAAAGAGAATAGAGGTCTTGCCGAACTACCAAATGGCATGCTCACATTCCATCATGTAAAGGATCAATGGCATGAGTTTTAGGTGGAATTTTCAGATATCTATACCTAATAAGAATCATGGGCAATATGCAATACACATTTATTTTTTATTAGTCATAGTTTTACTATTTTTAAATCATTGATACATTGATACTTATCTTTGACAACCAAACTTATAGTTCTAGTTTCCACCACCCTAACCATTCAGACCACACATCCTTAAAATTCTAAGACTTTATGCATGTATAGTTTTATAAAAAATGCATATACTTTGAAATATTACATGAAATTTGAGATATAATTATAAAAATTGCCTTCATATTCATAAACATGCACATGTTACATAGCTTTTGAAAAGGCTATTTTAAATAGATAATTACAAAGAGAATTTTATATGGTTTTGAATCATAGCTAAAACTCATGTTCTAACTATTACCTGTAACAACCTTACTGAACTTGGAGGATGAGGTGACCCCTTCCCCAAGTATATATAAACAAACTATAATCCCAAATAGATTTATGTCAGAGAATTTTTAAATACAAAAGCAACATCAATTTTGATCATCAGTGAATGTGTTTGTTTCTTTTTTTTCCAATTTCAATGTAATTAGTTGTTACTTTCTTTGGTTGTATGTTTCAATAATATTTAGTGTGTTGTTCCCCAAAATCATCACTCATTTTTGGGACAACATTTGAACTATTTTGAAATATTTTGGTCCAACAGACCAAAATCCTCTCTCCCCTTCTCAACAATTATTCTAGGCATTCAAATTCTCCATTTTTCAAGTTTTTTCAAGAATCTACGAACTCTATAGGCTTGATTCTATAGACTCTACAGGCTAAGTTCTAAGGACTCATTTCTATAGACTCAAATTTATGGACTCTATAGGCTTGAATCTATGGACTCATTTCTACGGACTCTGCCAGTTTTATAAATTCATTTCTATGAACTCTGCATATATGTTTCAATAGGTTCAACAGGTTCTATAGATATGAATCTACAGATTCAACATGCTTGAAATTAGTAGGTTCAATAGGTTTAAAGGCTTCTATAAGTGATTTCAATCAAAAGAACAAGTTTTCAACACTTAGTCATTTTCAAGATTGGTTCAATGCCTTGATTCAACCAAAAGAGTTCATCATCAAGATTTTATGCAGTGTTTGAACCATTGAACCACTTTGGTTCAAAGGTTCAATGGGTTCAAAGGTTCAACATGTTCAATGGCCCTATGGTTCAACATAGTTTGGCTAAAAGCATTCGATTCAAGTAGTCAAGTGAATGAATGGAATATAAGAGATTGAACTGATTGAACCATTGAACCATTGAACCAAAGTTGGTTCAATTAGTCAGTTCAATCAGCAAGTTCAAAGGGCTACCCTAAAGCCAAAGGAAAAAGAGTATTTATAGAAGGCATTGAATGAAGCTGACAATCCTTGTGGAGGGCAGTGAACCAAGTTGAGTTCCCTTGTGGAGGGCAATGAGCAAAAATGAACAAAGATAATTCCTTCAAAAAATTGAACCAAAGATAAATAGCCCTTATAGAGGGTAGGCAAGGAGCAGGTGGACCATTTCAAAAGTCTGAAGGATATTTCTAGGCTTGAATAGTCCTTACAGAGGGTACATTTCTCTTTCAAGAAAAGAATGCAACAAAATGGTTAAGGTAAGAATCCTTCAGACTTTTTGTTTGAATGAATTCACTCAAGAAAGCCTGACATAAAACCTGATGGAAAGCAGAGGCAAAGTGAAGGAAGATTTCCTTCGGACAAACTATCTAAAAGAATTCCTTTAGAATTTTTGTCTAAAGGAAATGTCTATTGAAATAGAAAATGTATTAATGAAATAAAATCCTGAAGGCCACCTAAAAGATATTGAAGGGTAGGTACCCTTGCGAGAGGCTCTTGCCAGGGAAAGTGGACCATTTCTTAAGACCTCAAAGGGCAAGTTCCCTCTGGGAAAGATCAAACCTCAAGTTGTAGTAGAAACCACCACATGTCCCTCATAAAGATGTAGTGGAAGCTGCCACATGTCCCTCATAAAGATGTAGTGGAAGTCACCATGTATCCCTCATAAAATTACAATGGAAGCTGCCAAGTGCTATCTTCCAAGATAGTTTCTAGTAACTTTCAAAATAGTGAAACGTGCCATGTGTCATCTACAAAGCTTGGTGGAGGCCACCAAGTGGAAACATCTATAGCTTATTCTTTTTATTGAGTAAGGACTGTGGTGGGTCTAAGGTGAGTGGTTAAACTCAAGCAAAATGTGTCATGTGTCATCATCCACATGAGTTCAAAAGAGTCTCGAATGTTTCTATAATGTTTTTATGAGCTCAGTAGGAGCTGCCATGTGTCATCATCTACAAGACTCTTAGAAGGCCCCCAAAGCCTTTACAAGTTAAGTGGATGCTACCATTTGTCCTCACCTATTTCACAATGGAACACACCATGTGTCACTTGTTAAGAATAGAGGAAAGAGGCCAAAGAAAATAGGAAAGACATGAAGTGATAAGGAGGATGATAGGCCCACAGCTATCAAATTTAGGTCAACCAAGTAGCCATTGGCTTTCAAATGATGACAGACCTGAACACATCAAATTTATGACAATGAAATAACTATTTATCTTTGCAGGCTTAAGCACAAATCTTGTGAACAAATTTACTAACCAGCTAAAGAGATAGCTCAAGAGCTTAAATCACACAGATAAGGATGAAATACAACAAGGAAAGAAGAAAAGATGGAGAAAGATAAAAAATATCAATGCATGGGAGATGCTTCTAGAAGGTAAAGTAGTTCACTAAGTGGACATTAAAAAGCACAAATATTCAATGGCGTGGCCTATCTTTCTACATTGAGCAAAGTGAACAACTAGAAACACATCAGGTTGCCCATATTAAAAATTGATGCTTGATTTTAGCATAGCCCATGGATAAAATTTAAAATACATTAAATGCATCATAAGCCATCATTTTTGTGAAACAAAGTGCCCAAGTCTTTCTTGGAGCACTATATATAGGACTCTTTCTTATTGTCAAAAGGGATCTCGGTCTGTAATCAGAAATAAAACTCTACCCAAATTGAAAGACATTACTAAGACTTTGAGCTCAAATTGTTGATCATATTTCATTATTTGAATAAGAAAATAGGTGACTTTGTAGACATTATGCTAGAACAACTTGGTTATTGGGGAAATTATTCTTATGTCTATTTCCATAATACATTTTTTGTCCATTTGATTAAATAAGCATAATTAGTGAAAGTGATTAGGAAGGTGTCCTAAAGCAAATTATGGAGAGACTTTGTGCTTCCATAATTATCTTTGGTTTGTCTATTTTTCTATTCCTGTGTAAAGGATCTTGGGATGACTTTGTGCCATCATTATCCTTCATATTCTATTTTTGTGTTAAATACCTTGGGATGACTTTGTGCCCTCATTGTCTTTTGTATTTCACTCTTTGGTAGTTAAGGTGGAGAATTTGTGCCTCATTTCATCTTATTGTGTTACTGCGCCTTGTTACAGTTACTTATCATCACCCAAAGGATTCCTTTTATCTACTGAACAACACTTCTGAAAGAAGAGGAATGTCTTTTATCATTTCATTAGGATTTATCCTTTGGTTTGTGAACATCATCTTTGAAAAAAGAGATATGGATGGATTATCCTACCCTTGAGTGTTATTTTCTATTTATATATATGGTATATAGCTCCTGCATATCTACAGGGAACCTCCCCTTGATGAGAGGAGAGATTTGTACTCTTTTGATGTAGTAAACTTGCACATATGGTTGACCAATTTCCCTATGTTGTGGTTAAAGAGACATATTTTTCGCATTAGTTAGCTGATTGACAAAATATTCACCCAACAATTTTTGGTGGCTCTGCTGGGGATTGAACATGCAAACTAAAGCCTCAAGTTTCAGATTGAAGCAGTCCCTACCCTTATTCATTATAGACTCTAGTGACTCCATTCTATGTCTTACCCATTATCATTATATCCTTACCATCTCCCTCCACTTACACACCAATAGGGATAGAATGTGTAGTTTGAAGCCTCAACCTTCAAGCTAAAGTAGGGCCAGTTCTTTCCCATTTTTTTACAATTTGGCAACTCCACACTATACATGAAGCCAAAGGGCTAAAGGTATTGTCGACCCTATATTTTAATTAGTACAACAAAGTAATTTTGATTTGTTTCCTTCACCATCTCACCTCCAATGAACCAGGAGCTTTCCTCCTACTAAAGTCAAGTCTCCATTACTAGGCAAAGCATCCATTTCTACTATTAATAAAGCTTTGCCAATACTTACCCCTCTAAGATTTGTTATCCCACCTTTCCATAATCATACAATGGTATTTCAAGGTCCTTAGGGTAACTCTTTTGTCCCACTCAATTTAACTCCACCCCTACATGAACTTCCATGTAGCTCAAGAAATAATTTTCCCAAATTTTGTGGTGATGGAAAGGTTTATTCTGATGAACATATTTCAAACTTTAGCATAGCCTGTGGTGTAATAGGAGTGGAATTTGAAGATGTGGTAGTCATGATTTTCATAAAAACACTACAAGGTGCTACTACAGACTGGTTCTACCATCTATAGGCTCAATCACTGACTGACTAGAACACCCTCAAAGCTAAGTTTGAGGCTAGATTCAAACGTATAAAAGATGCATATACCCTTCTGGCTCAACTCACACAAATGAAAAAGGAGCCTCATGAACCAATGGGAGATTCATAGCCAAGTTTGACAAATTGAGGAATATGATTACTGCTATTTATCAGCCAACACCTAAGAATCTCAAATGTTTCTTCATCAACTATCAACTACCTGAAGTAAGTTTTTTGCTGAGACGTGCTGGCCAAATAGACCTTGTTGCAACTCAAGATTTGGTCACTGAGGTGGAAGATGACCTTATCTTAGCAAGAAAGATAAGGAGAGATCCAAATAGAGGTAAATTCTCTTCATCTTTTGAATATCCATCTACAAGTACCACTAATCCAATGGTGTACAAGCTAGAAAATGAGTTGTTAGCTCTCAGAAAATAAATGGCACAAGGGATATCTTTAGCTCCTTCATACAAAGATATGCCAAGAAGGACATTCCCTAATCAGTCATACCAAGGCAATGCTACCAAAAATCAATGACAGCTAAATCATTTTCCTACCCCACAAGGAAAATTTGCTATTGAAGCACCCCCAACCAATTTAGCAATTAGATATCTTGAAATAGAATCTAATTTCTCTTTTTAGCCTTAATTGAATCAATAAAATGATGTTGATATCCTTACAAAAGGCTAGGAAGAATTAGCTGGTGACTCCAACATTGGGTTCCTGAATTACCAGGATGAACCCAAAGGTAAAAGTGAAGCAGTTGATGGATCATATGTTGTATTCACCCAATTCCAGAACTAGTCAACCCAGCAAGCTGATAAGGGGAAAATAGGGGAAAGTTCTCAACCTATAATCTCAATTTCCAAATGAGGAACTTCTCTGCCTTTCCAACAAAGAACCCCGTGAGTAATAAAAAGGTAAGTACATCAAGCATTCCTCCATCTCCAACTTCAATTCCATAGACTAATCCTCCCCCTCCTAAAAACTAGAAATATGAACTGCCTTCATTTGTTTCTAATCTATTTTAGTCATTTGATATAATCAACCATGTCAAGAAGACCAAAATTGAAATGTCTAAATTTGAATTCTTGCAATCCAATCCTGAGTAGTTGGATAGGTTAGTTTAGTGTGTGAATAATAAAGTTGTCCCTGTAGACCAAGATGCTAAGAAGGTAACTCATGATTTCCCAAAGAACATGCCCATACCAAACAATCTTGTCATTACTCCTTTAGATGGCCTTGGGAAAATAGAGCCTTTCTATGTTTCTCTATTGATAAATGGTCATAAACTAAGCAATCACATCATAGACTTAGTTGCATCTGACAACATCTTGCCTACTAAGGTGGTAGAATCTCTTGGTCTCACACTAACTAAGACATTTGGGAGGTGTTTATTCATGGAGAAAAAAAAGTACCTCTACTAGGACAAATCAAGGATTCCCAATTTGCATTTGTAGCATTCTTAGATAAAAGGATCAAGATGATAGTCCTAGTGGCCGATGTTCTAGCCTCATATGGCATTCTTCTAGGAATTATTTTTTACAAAGATGTTGGTGGAGAATTGAGCATTAACCTATCTGAAGTGAGGATCCCTATCAAAGGCATCATGCAGAGTTTATTTCCTAAAAAGGAAGCAAAATATGTTGTCACTCAGACATCAGCCCCTGAAGCCCAATTTTTGTTTAAGTGTTCAGGTATGGGTAATTATTTTTTTACCATAGAAGATACTCATGTTTTAGCTAATGAAACCCTTAAAAATCATAGTCTAAAAATTAGTTCAGATGGAATAGAAAAAGACATGATAGAATGCAATGTAAATATAGAAGAATTCCCCCTCCCAAACAAAGAGAAATCTAAGAAAGGATCAGTTTCAAATAAGGTATGGATGCTGGAATTTGATGGTAGTTATTCCTCTACCAATTTAGGGGCTGGGATTGTGTTGATATCTCCTCAAGGAGATATCTTTCCCTCTTCATAAAAGTTGTAGTTCAACAACACCAATAACACAGCTGAATATGAATCTCTATTGCTTGGATTGAAGGATGCTCAAGATAAAGGCATCTAACTTCTTCATGCCAAAGGAGATGTTGAACTGGTGGTTTATCAGGTAAATAACCTGTATCAAAACAAAAATGAGAGACTACACTATTACCGCAATCTAATCTGGGACCAACGTGAAAGCTTTGATTCTTTCAACATCTCTACCATACCTTGAGAATTTAATGACCGAGCTGATGCATTGGGTATTTCAAAAAACTCTCTTAGTTCCTCATCTAGACTTCAAATGAAATAGGTACACTATCAAATTAGTCTTTTGACCAAGTGTGCCTAATAATGTCAATCATTTGCAAGTGTTTAATGGTGATAACCAAATCATCACCTTTCTAGAACAAAAAGATAGCTTCAAACATCTTCACTTTGAAGGTAGTAAGCTCTAAAAACATGAATCAGCTCTTGAAATGAATTTAGACATAGATGAAGAATTCCTACAGCTAAAAGGGAATAATATTCCTAAAGGATGAGTTTCTCTTGAGAAACTATTTGACAAGCATGACATATTCATCAAACAACAACAAATAGATTCAAGCTCCTCTCAAGGTTTGATCAGATAAATTTGGGTACCAAAAAAGATCCCAAAATGGTAAATATTAGGAAGTGCTACACTCCTGAGGAGAGATTCAAGTTCACTGATCTACTCCAAAAATACATGGATGTCCTATCATATTCCTATGATGATCTGAAGTCACTTAGACCTCACAAAATTCACCATGAAATTCTTCTTAAGGTTGACTCAGTGCCTTACAAGTAGAAATTTTGGCAATGTAATCTAAATATATCAGGTACTATTCTATCTAAGATACAAAAAATGTTGAATGGTAGGATAATTTTACCAATCCATCATTCCATGTGGATTGCAAACATAGTGCCTATGAGGAAGAAATATGGAAAAATTTGCATCTATGTGGATTTCAAGAGTCTGAATCAGTCATCTTTAAAGGATAAATATCCTTTACCCATCATGGATCAAGTGCTTTAGATAGTGATAGGCTCAAAGATGTTATCAATGCTAGATGAATTCTCAAGATATAATCAAGTTGAAGTTAGCGAAATAGACTAATATAAGACTATCTTCACCATTCCTTGGGGCATGTTTGCATATAGAAGGATGCCTTTTGGCTTGATAAATGCTGGCACCACCTTTCAGAGAGAAATGGACCTTACTTTCAAGGATGAGATGGGTAAGTTCATTGTAGTTAACTTGATGACTTGACCATTTTTTTTAAACATTGCCTAGATCACATACACCACTTGCAACAAGTGTTGGAGTGCTACCGTCAGAATGGCATTTCCTTGAACCCCAAGAAATATATCTTTGGAGTAATAGAGGGGAAACATCTCAGACACATTATGTCCAAAGAAGGTATAAAGATTGATTCAGATATAGTCAAGTCTATCCAAGAGCTTACCTTGCCTACAAGTAAGATAATTATTCACTCTTTCTTTAGAAAGGTGAATTTCTTACAAAGGTTAATCCCTAAGTTTGCTGAGAAGACTCGACACATTTTGAACATGATGAAGGGAAATGCCACATTTAGCTGGACTGAAGAAGGTAAGTCAACATTTGAGGATATTAAGACTGCCATTGCCCATGCCCCAATTCTAGTTTGTCTAGACTACAACAAAGAGTTCATCATATATAGTTATGCTTCTGAACACACGCTTTCAACAATTTTGATTCAACAAAATAAAGAAGGTATGGAATCTCCCATTTTTTTCATGAGATACCCTCTCAAATCTCATGAGCTAAAGTATTTTAACATGGAGAAGCATGCTTATGCATTGGTGAAGGTAGTCAAACATTTCCACATCTACATCTTGAATTCTCACACTACTGCCTTGGTTCTTGATACCACGATCAAATCCATACTGACTCAACAACAGTTTTGGATGAAAAGAGGTAATTGGATTGTAAAGATCCAAGAGTTTGATCTAATTATCAAGCCAACAAAGCTGGTATGGGGAAAAGGCCTGTGTTAATTAATTACTGATAACAAACTAAAAGAAATAGAGCATAAAAAATTACAGGTGGAAGACACACTGATAGTCCTCTTTGTCTCCATCATGAATGAGTAGTATTTAGGTATTTCTCATTTTCTTACTTATGGTGAGTGTCATGCTCACCTATCTTACAAAGAAAGGAGGACTATCAAATTGAAATTTTCCAATTTTGTCCTTTGGGACAATGGCCTGTATAAGAGGGGCCTTAATGGAGTGTTCCTTCATTGTGTGGACAAGGAGAAACAAAGCCAAATTTTGAAATCCATCTGAAATCTAGCCTATGGAGGACATTTTTCTACTCCTGTGACTGCCCATAAAATTTTGTGAGCTAGGTATTACTAGCCAACTCTTTTCCAAGATGCATATAAGTGGGTGAGAAAATGTGAACTGTGTCAGTAATTTATTGGGAGACCCAAGTTAGCTGCCCTGCCTCTCAAGCTAGTGGTCATAGAGGAACCATTATAGTAATGGGGAATTTATTTTATTAGAGTTGTAAACCCATCTTCAAGTGCTAGACATGATTATGTCCTTACAATAATTGACTACTTCACCAAGTGGGTGGAAGCCATCCCAACCAAGCATGCTACTTCAAAAGTAGTGTGCAATTTCCTCAAAGAGAGTATCATTTCTAGGTTTGGGGTCACAACCAAGATTGTTATTGATAATGCAGCTTGTTTCACTTCCTAAGAGATTACACAATTCTATTTCTACTATGGGATTAGTCTCTCCTACTCTTCTGATTACTTTCGAAAAGGGAATGGACAAGCTGAATCAAGCAACAAGAACTTGGTGACTATCGTCAAGAAGCTGGTGGATGACAACTCAAAGGACATGGCATAAAGCATTAGTTGATGCTCTATGTGCAGACCAAATTACACCAAAGAGGGTAATTGGTATGTCTCCTTTCCAACATCTTTATGGTATCAATGTTGACATACCAATCACCTTGGAATTTCTAGCATTAAAATTGGCTAAGGCAATTGAAGATCAGACATATGAAATCCCCCTTGATAATAGGATCATGTGCTTGACTGAGTTGGATGAGTAGAGAACTATGGTGGTGGACCAAATCACTACCCATCAAAATTTGGTGAAGAAGCTCTTCAGCTGAAAGGCAAAAAATCATGATTTCCAAGTTGGAAATCAAATCCTATTGTGGGACAAGAGAAGAGAACCAAAGGGGATGCATGAGAAGCTTGACTCCCTTTGGAGGGGCCTATTTACTATTCATTAGCTCAATGGTGAAAATAGTTTCTTGTTGAAATATCAAGATGGTACGCCCTTTTCATTGCCTCATAGTGGGCAACATTTGAAATACTTCAATCTGTGAAGTATCAGATAAGATCAGCTTGTATAATATGTATATTTGTATAGTCTTTAGTCTTATTTTTTTGCTTTCATTTTTGTTTTTGTCACCTTTATTTTTGGATAGCATGACTCCATAACCCAATGGCACACTTGAAGGCACTAGAGATTTTGGTTTCTACTGCCCTCAGCTATTCCAAGTTTTCAACTAAAGGAAGTTCCCCAATTGGAGCCAGTTGTTGTTCCCCAAAAGAATCACTCATTTTTGGGACAACATTTGAAATATTTTGGTCCAACTAACCAAAATCCTATCTCCACTTCTCAAAAATTATTCTAGGCATTCAAATTCTCCATTTTTCAAGCTTTTTCAAGAATCTACGGACTCTGTAGGCTTGAATCTATGGACTCTGTAGGCTAAGTTCTAAGGACTCATTTATATGGACACAATTTTATGGACTCTATAGGCTTGAATGTATGGACTCATTTCTATGGACTTCACTAGTTATATGGACTCATTTCTATGAACTCTATAGATATGTTTCAATAGGTTCAACATGTTCTACAGATATGAATCTATAGACTCAACATGCTTGAAATCACACGTTCAATAGGTTCAAAGGCTTCTATAGGTGAGTTCAATCAAAAGAACAAGTTTTCAACACTTAGTCATTTTTAGGATTAGTTCAATGCCTTGGTTCAACCAAAAGAGTTCATCATCAAGCTTCTATGTAGTGTTTGAACCATTGAACCATTGAACCATTGAGCTATTGAACCACTTTGGTTCAAAGGTTCAATGGGTTCAAAGGTTTAAGAGGTTCAATGTCCCTATGGTACAATATGATTTGGCTCAAAGCATTTGGTTTAAGTGGTCAAGTGAATGAATGGAATACAAGAGATTGAATTGATTGAACCATTGAACCGTTGAACCAAATTTGGTTTAATTGGTTGGTTCAATCGGTAGGTTCAAAGGGCTGACCCCAAAGTCAAAGGAAAAAGAGTCTTTGCAGAAGGCATTAAACCAAGCTGATAGACCTTACAGATGGTAGTGAACAAAGTTGAGTGCCGTTGTAGAGGGAAATGAGAAAAAATTAACAAAGAGAATTCCTTAACAAAAGTGAACCAAAGACAAATAGCCCTTTTGGAGGGCAGGCAAGGAGCAGATGGACTATTTCAAAATTCTGAAGGATATTTTTGGGCTTGAACAGTCCTTGTTGAGGGTATAGTTCTCTTTTGAGAAAATAACATGGCAAAATGTTTAAGGCAATAATCCTTCAAACTTTTTGTCTGGAGGAATTCACCTGGGAAGAAAGCTTGACAGAAACCTGATGGAAAGCAGAGGCAAAGCAAAGGAAGATTTCCTTTAGACAAATTGTCTGATAGAATTCCTTCAGACTTTTTGTCTGAAGGAAATGTCCACCAAAATAGAAAACCTACTGAGGAAATAAAATCCTAAAGGCTGCCTAAAATATCCCAAAAGGTAGGTACCCTTGTGGGAGGCTCTCGCTAGGAAAGTGGACCGTTTCTCAAGACCCCAAAGGGCAAGTTCCTTCTGGGAAAAATCAAACCTCAAGTTGCAGTAGAAGCTGCCATGTGTCCCTCTTAAAGATGCAACAAAAGCTACCACATGTCCATCATAAAGATGTAGTGGAAGCCACCACATATCCCTCATAAAATTGTAGTGGAAGCTGCCAAGTGCCATCATTTGAGACATAGTTTCTAGTAACTTTCAAAATAGCAAAACGTGCCATGTGTCATCTATAAAACTTAGTGGAGGCTGCCAAGTGGCAACATCTACAACTTCTTCCTTTTATTGAGTAAGGTGGGTCCCAGGTGAGTGTTTAAACTTGACTGAAATGTGCCACGTGTCATCATTTGCATGAGTTCAAAAGAGTCCTAAATGTTTTTATAATGTTTCTATGAGCTTAGCTGAAGCCACCACATGTCATCATCTGTAAGACTCTCAAAAGGATCCCAAAGCCTCTATAAGTTAAGCAGATGCTACCATGTGTCCTTGCCTATCTCATAATAGAATACACCGTGTGTCACTTGTTAAGAATAGTGGAAAGTGGCCAAAGAAAATAGGAAAGACATGAAAGAATTGCTAAGGAGGATGATAGGCTTGTAAATGTTAAATTTAGGGTAACCAAGTAGTTGTTGGCTTTCAAATGATGATGGACCTGAATACGTCAAATTTGCGACAATGAAATAACTATTCATCCTTGCAAGCTTAAGCATAGATCCTATGAACAAATTTAGTGACCAGCTAAAGAGATAGCCTGAGAGCTCAAATCACACAGATAAGGATGAAATACAAAAAGGAAAGGAGGAATGATGGAGAAAGATAAGAAATATCCATGCATGGGAGATGTTTCTAGAAGGTAAAGTAGTTTACTAGGCAGACATCAAAAAGTGCAAATATTCAATGGCATGGCCTATCTTTTTGCATTGATCAAAGCAAACAACTAGAAACACATCAGGGAAACACACCAAGTAGCCCATATTAAAAATTGATGCTTGATTCTAGCATAGCCCATGGACAAAATTTAAAATACATTGAATGCATCATAAGCCATCATTTTTGTGAAACAAATCACCCAAGTCTTTCTTGGAGCACTATATATAGGACTCTCTCTTATTGTCAAAAGGGATCCTAGTCTATAATTAGAAATGAAACTCTGCCCAAATTGAAAGACATTACTAAGACTTTGAGCTCAAATTTTTGATCATATTTCCTTATTTGAATAAGAAAACAAGTAACTTTTTAGACTTTGTGCTAGAACAACTTGGTTGTTGGGGAAATTGTTCTTATGTCTATTTCCTTAATACATTTTTTGTCCATTTGATTAAATAAGCAGAATTAGTGAAAGTGATCAGGAAGGTGTCCTGAAGCCAATTGTGGAGAGACTTTGTGCTACCATAATTATCTTTAATTTGTCTATTTTTCTATTTTTGTGTAAAAGATCTTTGGATGACTTTGTGCCATCATTATCCTTCATATTTTATTTGTGTAAAAGACCTTAAGATGACTTTGTGCCCTCATTATCTTTCGTATTTCACTCTTTGGTAGTTGAGGTGGAGACTTTGTGCCTCATTTCATCCTACGGTGTTACTACACCCTATTATATTTACTTATCATCACTCAAAAGATTCCTTTTGTCTACTGAACAACACTTCTGAAAGAAGAAGAGTGTCTTCTATCATTTCATCAAGATTTCTCCTTTGATTTGTGAACATCATCTCTGAAAAAAAAGAGATGGATGGATTATCCTACCCTTGAGTGTTATTTTATTTTTATATATATAGTATATAGCTCTTACATATCTACAGGGAACCTCCCCTTTATGAGAGGACAGATTTGTCCTCTTTTGATGTAGTAAACCTGCAATCTGGCTGACCAATTTCCCTATGTTGTGGTTAAAGAGACCTATTTTGCTCATCAATTAGTTGATCGACAAAATATTCACCAACATAATGTGCAAAATCTATGAATGGATTCTTGATTATTTTGATTGATGTACTAATTTTTAGATGTGAAATAGCTATTGAAATATTGGTAAAACATATTAGTTAAAATATTTAAGTTGATTGATTTATCATTTTGACTATGCATGAGTACTTTATTGGATATAGTTTTCTATGTGTGTGCAATGGCTACCTCAGATACTTCACTAACCTGAGCCATAATCTAATGATTAAGGATGTATAATAGCTACCCTAAAAGGATAAACCTTTTTTTTAGGCTTGTGAATTTCTTACATATTTATCTCCTTATAATTCTTAGCCATGTTTGATTGTGTGTGTACAATCACTACTAATAATAGGCATAGGTTCTAAGAGAACTTGTCTTTTTAGAAATGACCTAGGTAAGTTATTCCTAAAAAACACGTAAGATTTATTTTCTTCCTTACCCTTACCTCCTTTTTGATATTTTTTTGAGATCTACCCACTTTAGATTAGCAACCAGTTATGCCCATCTAACTCATGTTGATATTTAGTGCCTTTTAGAAACCACACCTATGTCTAAAAAACCTTATCAACAATATGCATGCCCTACTATATAGTCCATCAATAGGTTTTAATAGACCGCATACCTAAGAATTATGCCCTAGAGTGGATTTTACCTCCATTGAGATCCTAAAACATTAGAGGCTACGTTGTTACACTATGGTGTGCATAAAACCTGCATCAATAGTCTCACTAGTGCTAAAAAGAGGTCCAACACCTCAGATAATAGTACTTGTCCTTTGCTTAGAGTTTTAGTGAAGTCACCTAGGAGAGTGACCAGATCTAATTCTCAGGCTAGTTTCCTAGTCTCACCCTTGTCAAATCATAAGAGACCTAGATTTATGTCAATAGTCCTAGTCTAGAAAAGTCCATCTCTTCTATTAGATAACCCCTTACCTATAAGAAACCCTTTACTTATTAATCAACTAATGGCTCAATAACCACCATAGTTAGTTGGATTTGATATTACTGTCCTAGGAGACATACATGATTTACCTATGAATCTTGAGAAGTATCGACCATCCTTTTTTCCTTCAAGAGCAAGGCTAGTGGAAGAACATATCAAATCCTTCAAAGCTACTTTGAGATTAATGAATATTTTTAATGAAGATGTTACATGTAAATTATTCCCTTTTACATTAATGGATGTTACTTATGATTGGTATTTAAATCTAATGAAGAACTCCACTTCTTGGGATGAGTGTCAAGCTACTTTTCTTACATAATTTGGATAGGTTACTAGTCCCAACATAATATACCAACTCTTCACTAGTATCAAGAGAGAGCCTATGATCCTATCCATGATTTCAATATGAGATTTCAAAATATGTATAACTAATTAACCCCATGGTACAAACTAGAGGAAGCATTAGCATTAGATATGTACAAAAACACACTAAATCTGATTATGATAGTATTCCTAAGGAGATCTATTGAAGCTAAAAATTTGGCATAAGCAATAAAAAATCCATTAATATTGATAGATTGCTCAATCCTCAAGTTCCCACTATGTCTAATGTCCATAATAGCTTTCCCATATTGAATCCAATTCTATATGCAAGGCATAATGTCCCAAAATTCAATCAAAACTACTTATATATGCTACCTCCCATAATGTAAAAAGTGCAACCAAACTATAAACTTTTGAACAATCACATATAGGGTATTGGCTACCAATATAATCAACAATCTAGTAAATCTCATATTATTATTCTAAAAGGTGTTGAGTGTACAAAGGTAGAACTAGATTCTATTTAGAAGATGGTTCAAAAGTTGACAAATCATTTCTTACATATGAAAAAGAAGATGACCAATGCTAATGGCCCAAGTGGTAATCAAAATGCTAGATTTTATAGATATAACCGACTATTTAACAAGCCTACAAATAATATATAATAGTGCAACAAGCTCCCAGAGATTAACATAATAAAGATGGCTATTCCAAATTCATAAAAAATTCATAATACTTTTGATCATGGTGAGCTTAATTGTGTTGAATTTTTTGTCGAATTTGAAATCTTCTAAATAAAGGTGGTTGGACAAAATTAGATGCATAATTTGCCTAAGCATCATCCAAATCTTGGCTCTTCCAACACTTCCATATTATTTTAAACTCATTATTTTCCTTTTCTTGGTGAATATGAAAATGAGATAGAGGACAATATATATGAATTTCATGCTTTCCATTAGTTTTATAAATGTGCATAAAATCTAAGGAATAAGCAACCACACACAACATTGACACCTCTAAATACCACGGTGATTCCTCATAATCCTAAATTAGAAAATAATCCACCCTCTTTATAGGGGAATAATTAGTAACAGAGAAAGGAAAAACTAAGTAAATGAAGATACAACATTGTTGAGGATATGAAGAAGATCAAGGAAAAAATAACACTTCATGAGTTAGCTTAGATTACCAAACAAAATTAGATAATCTATAAGTCATTACTAGGAAAACATGTATAAATAAAGAAAAATCACCCATAGACAAATCAAAATAATCTAACACTAATGTCATCTATAAGATGAAGCTAAAATTTCAACCCTTCTTGCTAACTATCTAGACATTCGATAAGAATATTCATAATTGCTTAGTTGATTCTAGAGCTTCTACAACTATCATGACTACTTCTATATGTCAAAAAATTAGTTTGATGTTGAGCTCTTCAAAGAGGATAGTTTGACAATTGAACAAGATAGTGGTCCCCATAATTTTTGAACTAAGGGATGTGCATATCTAAGCAACCTCTAAATTGTACGTTTAGATGACCATTAATATTCTAGTGGTGGATATACCTAAAGGCTATGGTTTACTACTGAGTAGATACTAGTCCAAAGCACTTAATGAATATCTCTTTATAGAATTTTATCATATATGGATGCCATGGAGAGGAGTTACAAATCAAATCAGGATTGATAGAGAGCCAAAAATGAAGTATCCCATTACATATTATAATGTTAAGAATGAAGAGGTAAATTATGAGTCACCCAAACTTGGTATTTAAAATTTTACCACTCCGAATCAATTACAAAATCTAGAGCCTAAAGGTTCCAATCATCTAGGGACTTTACACTTTGATGTTACAAGATCTAGGTAAGGATCAAGCATGGGAATTGAGTTGATTGATCCATAAGGTAAAAATTTATTAACAACATATAGATTGAAATTTCCATGTACTAATTATAGAGTTGAGTATGAGGTTTTAGTTCAAGGATTATACTTTACACTTAAGAATAATGTGAAATAAATACTAGTATTTGGTGACCTAGAGATAGTGGTCAATCAAGTTAGAAACAAATATCAATTCAAGTTATCTTATTTGAAAAGGTACACGCATAGATCATGGGACCTAATAAAAATATTTGAGGATTTCAACATCACAACAATTTCTAGAGAGAAAAATAAAAGTATTGATTTGCTAGCTATTGTTGATGCTTATTCGGAGCCGCTACACGAATCTATGGTAAACAAGTTCTCAATTGAATTGGTACCTTGCCCCTCTATTCTATATAATGTATAAAATTTCTAGGTATTTGATGATGATCATGAGATTATTAAGTTTTTAACCAATTTAGGGTAATTTGACTCCCAAATCATCAATTACAAGGACATTAATCACCTCTATCAAGAGGAATCAAATAAAGAGGGCATTCTTCATCTCAGAGAGAATTGAATTATAGCTAGGTTGGTTTCTTTAAAAAGACCATTCGACATAGACCCTAAAGATCAATAGCTCAAGTAGCCTAAGGTCAATGAATATAACTTTGAAAGAGGAAATCTAGGAAATGGGCATAACCCACATTATGTGAATATCAACATTAGTTTTACCTGAGAAGAAAGATAATGAGTGAAGGATTTAATCACTCATTATAGGGATGTCAATATCTAGACATCTTAAGATTTGAAATAATATGACCTATAGTTCATTAATCATATGATTCCTTTAAAGCTATATCATAAACCATTTAGATAAAGGTAAAGACTAGTCAATCCTATTTTAGATCCTCCCGTTTAGAGAGAAGTGGGGAAGATTTTAAATGCAAAAATTGTCTTCCCAATCTAACATCCTACTTGGGTGGCCAATTTGGTCATAATAAGAAATAAGAATGGTGAGATCAGATTATGTGTGGAATTTAGACTTATAAACAAGGATTTTTAAAATGACAATTATCCTCTACCTTCTTTAGATGAAGTGATATAGTTTGTAAGTGGTTCTGAAATGATGTCCTTCCTAAAGATTTTCAAGTTGCAATCAGGGACTAGTGTAATCTGAGGATAGAATGAGGATGAAATTTACCATGAAGTGGAAAAATTATGTGTATAATATTATGCATTTTGGCTTGATAAATGTAGGAGCTACTTTTTAATGCACCATGGATCATGCTTTCAAAGGATTAACAAGAAAATTCATAATCATCTATATTGATGATCTTATGGTATTTTCAAAGAATAAGAATGACCACATAAGTCACCTACAATCCATATTCAAAATATTTAGATGGTTATGTGTTTCACTAAAACCAAATAAGAGTATTTTTAGAGTGAATGAAGGTAATATTTTGGGGTACATCACCACCAAGGATGGGATCACCATTGATCTAGATAGAATTCAAGTAATTTCAAAAATTCAGCCACCAAACAACAAGAAGGAGATTAAATTTTTAATGAAGTTAATATTAGTATTTTTATAAAATTTTAGACCTCTCAACTCTATACTCAAGCAGGATGCCAAAATAGAGTGGATAGTTAAAGCCCAAAAGTTCTTCTAGGACATTAAAGATGTAATGTCATATGCACTAGTATTGATTAGTCTAGATTTTATGAAAGTGTTTTATTTATACTTTCTTTAGAGCATATTATTTTTGTTATCATCACATAGAATAAGGACAAAATTGAGCATCCAATTGCATTCATGAGCATAAATCTAAAATATGTAGAGCTTAAATATTCTATGATTGAAAAATAGATTTTTTTCTCATCAAAGTAGCAAAGAAATTTTGGCATTATATCTTAAGGAATAAAACCATTACCATTCTTCTTGATCCTACTATCAATCTCATCCTATCACAAAATGAGATAGGGGAATGCTAAGGCAAATGGATGGATAAGTTGTAAGAATCAAATATAGAGATCAAGCCTACAAAGTTAGAGGTCAAGGCATTATTCAATTTATGACTAAACTAGATCCTTGTATCATAGTTGAAGAGGTATTGAAGCTCAAGTGTATAAAGGAGAATGGTATATTGATATAATACATAATTAATCACATGAACCTGTTCCCTAAAGCTCAATATAAAGAGAAGAAGACTTTGAGGCTCAAAGTTACTCATTATATATCAAGAAGGGAGTGTTAGGTTGTGGAGCTAAAAGCTTCACTGATGCAAATAGGGGAGGAGGTTGTTGAGTGTCACAAACACCGGTGTCGATTAGGCTAACTGACATTGGTAGGATTAGATAGGAAGTGCAACTGACCTCGGTCATGGATTAGCCAGCATCGGTCACCTCCAGGTAGACAAAACGTCGGTTGCCTGTGAGGATTAGAACTGTGAGTGTTATGGATAGTTAGTTAATGAACTAAGTGTTTGCATGTTAAGAGCCAATTTTAGACTAGAAGGATCTAATTATTGTAATTAGTTGTCTAATTATTGTTTGCATGAGATCTATTTAAGAGACTCATGGGCTGTATTTTAATTTGTGCTAGAGAGTAAGAGAGCAACTATTGGCTCCTTCTGTGTGTGAAGAAAGCATGGTGTGTTCCTTCTATGCCAAGTGTGGGTGTTGGTTTGGAGAATTAGAAGGGTTCTTCATGTATGTATGATCTTGTCAGCAAGTGTGCATGGCTACATTATTTAATGGTAAGTAAGATTGTTGATCTGCAAGTGTATGTGTGTGCATATGCAGGTGTGCAGAACTAGATTGATTTGTAGGTGTGTAAAATAGGGAGGATAGCAACACAATAGGGAGCAAGATTCTACTTGGAGTATGGTGTGTACTCATTAGAGAGACAAGGTAGTTCCTTCCATAAGTAAGATCATTTGGGTTGTAGGGTGTTGCACTTTAGGGGAGATCTACTTGAAGTACATTGAGTCAGTGCATATAGTGCGTGGAGCACTGGTGAGAAGTGGATACTAACTGGTTGGATAACTCTTTGAGTTGTGTGTTGGGACCGTAAGAGAGAGAACTTTTAGGAGAGAATTACTGTACATTTGGGAAGCCTCAGGTGTATATCTTCTTTAATCTAGAAGAAGGTGATTGTCCTCATATTATAGAAGCTAAATTCTGGTTTAATTCCACATATTTCAATTGTGCTTCCATATTTTGGTATGCTATGCAGGGAGCAGGGTTGTTGGATTACAGGTTACAGGGGTTTTTGATTGAGTGGGAGTACAACAATGGTAGAAGAAAGTAAGCTAAGAATGGAGGAATAAAAAGCACAAATAACGGTCCTTGCAGGGAAAAGAATATGGTAGATCAGCATGAACTAAAGGTAGATGTTGATCATGCCTGGTATGTTTCTTGGATAAAGTAATAGATTCTATTGCCTCTTTCCATGTAGTCCATAGAGTATCATGTTAAAGAATTTTGGGATATTATTGGCCAAAAATTTTTTGCAGGGCCAACACATGCTCATGTTCAGTTGGGTGTGATGAACATAGCCACTTGTTAGCTAGTGGTAAGAAAGCAGGTACTCTTTATCTACTTGCTTATATTACTAATGGAGACTCTAGGCTTGGTCACAAGATAGAAGTCTTTGACAGATAAGCAACAGATGGCCAGAGATCAGTGGAAAAGGCTGAGTAACTCTCAGCAGAATGGATAGAGTTGATTCAAAGAAAGGTCATGGGTAAAAATCATTAGGTACTAGCGTCAGTCAGGGGGAATCGGTGTTAGCCAGTGTCGGTCATGTGCAGAACATGTCAGGTAGGGTAAGACTATCAGTTAGGAGGACCGATGTCTACAATAAGACTGATGTTGACTATGTTGGCCATCGACATCAGTGGGGTCGATAGTCAAGACAGGTGCATGGAATTGACATCGGTCAGATGCAGACTATGTAGTAGGTCGGTCATTGTAATAGATAGACAGTAACTCAAACACCCATATGGAGGAATAAAGGATAGTAAGCCTCAAATTTGTTGTTGCTCTTCATAGCTCATTAGCAGGAGGATCTTAGTGGGAGCATGGCAGGAATATGAGCAAAACCAAGTAGGAGATTTGGTATAGTCATTGAAAGACGAATTACCTTAGTTAAATAATAGAGAGAATGGAACATGAGATGTAATGGTCAGCTACAAGATAGTGGTATAGGTTTTGACAGGTGGATGACAAAGTAGGGCTTTAGTCAATGTTAGTGTATTGTGTTTGTCTTAGGTGGATTGAGTCCCGACATTATCTTGTTATTGTATGTGGATGTTAGCTAGCAGGTTTAGACATACAGGGTTTTGCTGAGCTAAGGGTAAGGTTTTCAGTGGCATCACGAGGAATTTGGAAGCAAAATTCTTTAGCATGAGAGACATGGAAGACAATTTTGTCTAGCTAATGTGAATTATGGTATAATATGTAGGATGAAGAATTAGAGCACACCAAGGGCCATTACCATGAGCTTTGGTATAGACCTTAGTCAGAGAGTTAAAGCCTGGGCAGGTATGAGAGGGACCAGCAGTAGGGATTCATGCTATGCATCAGGACTTCATACATGGATTTATAGGTTCAGATGTGGTAACTCAGATGATAGGATGTGCACCATAGGTTGTGTGGTGGTTAGTCTTTATGAGCTTAAAGAGGGATATAAGCTAGGAAATAGATTAGAGTATAGGTATACGTACAATATAGCTATTTATCTCCTAATGGAGCTAAAAGCTTCATTGATAAACAAGGGAGGAACTGTTATTAGGCCAACCAAATCTGTAGTAGATAGGAAGAGCAATCAATGTCAGTTGGATTGATCGAGACCTCTACTGACATCAGTTACCTGTGTGGATAAAAAATGCAGTGTTACAGATAGTTATAACAAACTGAGTGTTTGCATGTTAAAGACTAGAATCTAAGGATCTAATTATTGTAATTAGGTGTCTAATTATTGTTTGTGAGATATAAGAGACTCATGCTATATTGTAAGCTAGAGAGTAAGAGAGTATTAGCTCCTTCTGTGTGTGAAGAGAGCATGGTGTGTTCGTCCTAGTGCCACAGTGCCAAGTCTGGTTTGGAGAATCATAAGGGTTCTTCAATGTATGATCTTGGTTAGCAGGTGTACTTATGTTAGATCTGCATAGTTACATCTGTAGGTGTACATGACATGTGTGCAAAACCTGATTTGCAGGTGTGAAAGATAATGTCAAGAGAGATCAAGTATGGTGTGTACTCATTGGAGAGCAAAGAGGAAGGCAAGACATAAGTAAGATCATTTGGGTTGCATGGTGTTGTAAGAAATATACTTGAAGGTACTTGGAATGGAGCACTTGTGGAGTGTGTGGAGCACTGGTGTAACAGTAGTGGATTAACTAGTTGGAAACACCAACTCTGTGTTTGAGTTGTGTGTTCGTAAGAGAGAGATCTTTGAGGAGAGAATTATTGTACACTTGAGGTGTGGGAAAGAGGTGTGGAGAAGAAGTGGCATCTTCATTGTATTCTTTTCTGGATGAATTAATACAATATTTTTGTTATTTTTGAATTCTAGTTACTTGTGATTCTGGTTTAATTTTGTATATTAAGTTGCTTGTATTTGGCTTTCGTATCCCAACAGGGAGTCCTCTATAGAATAAATTATGTATTTATCTTTGGTGTATATTTATAGAAGAAGCTAAAAAAATATAAGATAACTTGCATTAAATATAGGTAGTGGTCATCCTTTTGGAAATAATATATCCCATAAGATCTTAAGAATGGGCTATTATTGGCCAAAATTTTTTAGGGATGTTCATGTTCATGTGAGAACATGCCATAAATGTTAATCTCTACCAAGATAGAAGCACATGCAATAATGCCTTAACAACCAATTGTTAAAAGAAGGCCATTTGCCCAGTGGGGTTTAGACTTCATTGGTGTTATCAACCTAAATTTGTTGATAGGCCAAAAAATCATACTTACTACTATAGACTACTACACTAGATAGAATAAAGCCATAGCCATAAGGAATTATAGAGCATAAGACAATATTCACTTCTTGGAGGAACATGTAACAGCTAGATTTGACATGCCCATTTCTCTAGTTTATGAGAATGGGCCAAATTTTATATTGGCAAAATTTACTGAGTGGGCATATGACAACTAGATTATTATCGGGTTAAATTCTAACCATTACCCTCAGGGAAAATGACTGGGATAATCAATGAATAAAAATTTGATCAATGCAATTAAGAAATTAGATAGAGACAAGCCTAAGGACTAGCATAATTTATTAAAGTATGCTCTTTTAGATCTAACTAGATACAAAAAATCCCTTAAATCTTCACCCTATCTATTGGTATATGGATGCAAGCTTGTATTCCCAATTATGCTAAAATTATCCACTTATTAGTTTTTACAAGACTACATGTAATTGAGTGTTAATGTAGAATCAAGATTGTTGGACATAATAAAAATGGAAGATTTAAGGACTAAGGCCTTAAAAACATTCAAAGCACACCATGATGTGGTCAAGAGGTGGTTTGACAAAAGAGTAAAGGTCAAAGAATTCAATATTTTGGATCTAGTGTTACTTTGGGATAAAGCCCATGAGAAGAAAGGACAACATGACAAGTTTGTCCCATTATGGATTAGACCATACCAGATTTCAGAGATCATGAGAAATAATACATTTCATCTAAAGGACCTCTAAGGCAATGATATTACATATCGAATCAACATTGCCCTAAAGCATTAATTTAGGGTTGTGTCATCTATTGATGTTACTAAGTAATGAGGGATAGATGAATGTAGTTATAGGATTAGATTATATTTACCACTTTCTTAAATTAGATTTCTTTATTTCATAGATTAGATTTCTTACTTTCTAGATTAATCTTTCTTGTGTCAGTATTTTCTTTCATAGATTAGATTTCATGTTGTCTAGATTAGATTTAAGTGCTTTCTTAGATTAGACAATCAAAATTATTTTTACTCAGACTATAACCAAGTTAAAATCCAAACCAATTGAGCTTATGACTTCTAGAAAAAGGTAAAATCATAATCTAGACAATTTGTGACTAATTTATAGATTAGGGGTATTTATATGTTTTTGAGGCTTTAAGATGAATGTAGGTAATCGTGGATTATTCTAAATGGTGCCATAATTAAATAATTTTACCAGGCATGTACAAGTTTATCTCATAGTACTTCATATAAATTTAGATTTTTTTCTTGTTTTATTGGATCAAATGAGCTTATCACATTAAACACCTATTGGAAATGACAATTCTATGTATAGGTGTGGCTAGCAAGGACATTCTAGTAATGATTTGTTTTATTATTATACCAGCTCACTAGAGGTTTCAAATCTTCTCTTTTCCATTCAAGATGAACAAAATAAAAAAAATAAAAGAATAAAAAATCAATGAATTCAAAAGAGTAAAATAAAATATAAATAAAATCAAAAGGCTCACATGATGAAATAAGGTCAATGTACTATGCATCATGATAAAAAAATCAATGGAATGAGAAGAGAATAAGCCTAAGGTATCTCTATTAGTGCTATGGATGCCTGGCTGACAATAGAGCAATGCTTGAGCTTCTCTTATTTTTGATCTTTCATCGATATTGGAATGAAATATAAATCTTCATCAAGCCTTTGAAAAACTCATCAAAACATGGTTTAAATAAACTACACAATTTGACATACGTAGATCCAATAAATTAGAAGGTAAGTATGTTGTGTGAATTAACTTAGGAGTCTCTTTCATGTTTTTCATTTAAGTATTATTCTATGGCATACTTAATTATTTAAGACTACAAACCATAGTTTTGGTTTATTGAATACTTAGGAGTATTTCTCCTATGACTCACTATTTGTTGTACCCAACATCCCCTCTTTCTTTATGGAAATGGGAACCCACTTTTTTTAGACAATGGTGTCGACTTTGATCCCCTCTTCTATATCTTTATGCAAAATATGGGAAAATATTGATTGGTAATTTTTTTCATAGGGTAAACTCATTTATTCTATCAATTTTATTCTATCAGGTCTCTATTTATCGAGCTTATTCTATCATACTTATGTTTTGTCTAGTCTCATTGCTAGGGTGTTCATTTTTGGACCTATTCTTTTTGAAAATTGTTCTTTTGGGACTTATGTAATTTGTCTTTTTAGGTTTTATGTTTTGAGTGTTTTATCTATTTCCTGTGTCAACTAATTCTTTATGGACTTTTCCTTGTAGACTTTTTACATCAAGGAATTTATTGCAAACATTTTATCTGAAATAATTCCCTTAAATAAACTGGGTCTATAGACATTCTATCCAAAACAAATCCTCTAACAAATTTCCTTATCCCTCTAGGCCTACCCTTTTGCCTTTATGAAGTAGATCCTTTGGGAATTTTGTCATGGATGAAATTCCCTACAAAGTAGACCCTTTAGCCTTAACCCACCTACCCTTTGGCCTTTTTGGAAGTACCCTTTGACCTTTTGAAAGTATCCTTCAATATTTTTGTCCTGGGCCTTTTCTCTCTGAAAAAATTCCTTAAGACATTTTATCCAAGAAAATTTGTCCTTTGAACATTCCTTAGGACATATTGTTTCAAGATATTTTTCCCTTCAGCCTTTTCCCTTTAAAAATTTCCCTTTAGGACTTTTGTCCTAGGCCCTTTTCCCTTCACACTTACCCTTTGGGACTTTTGTCTTGGGACTTTTTCCCTTCACACATACTCTTCGAGACTTATTTCCAGGGCATTTTTCCCTATGAGATATTTCATTTTGAAATTTGTGTCTTAGATGTTTTGTCCAATTAAAATGACCTTTTGGACTTTGTGTCTCAAACATTTTGTTTGATAAAAATGACCTTTCAAAGTTTGTGTCTTTAAAATTTTATCTAACAAAAATGACCTTTCAAACTTTTTGTTTCAAAAATTTTATCTAATGAAAATGACCCTTCAGGATAATTGCTTCATACATTTTTTCTAAGAGAATTAGGTCTTTAGGAGAATTGTCATAGATATTTTGTCTGAAATAATTACCCCCACATAAAAATCTTGCAACATTTACTCTAAAAAAATATCCCTAAAACAAATTCCATACTTCCAAGTGGTACCCTTGCTTACAAATCATTTTATTATGTCTTGATATTGATTTAAGATTTTAGCTAAGGGTCATAATCATATTTTTTCTATGCTAGGTCATCAAAATTGAATCTTTTAAGCCAAAGGTCCTAATCATATTTTATTCATGCAAATAAGACATTAGGCTAAAATATTCATATAGGGTCCTTTATACATTTTTCCCAAATTATTATGCTAAGTCTTCTTTTCATTTGTGATTGTAGAGCAGAGTGAACCAAGAAATGATAAGTGTCTAGCTCACATGGAGTTAAAATAATGTGATGGTCCCATAGACATATTTGATGGTCATTTGAATGTCAAAATTAAACTAAGAAATAAAATAATTTTGGTTCAAATTGTGATGGTCATGTAGATATCAAATTTAATCTCAACCTTTTTGAAAGCAAAGGTTATTTGGCCTAGGTAGATCAATGGACAATGTGATCCATACAGTTGATTCTATGATGCAATATCGATAGATAATTTTCAAAGGAAAGAGGATGTGACAAGTGTCAAAAACTCATAGGTGTCAATGAGTTAAAACACTAGATCTATGAATTTCACTAACTTGATGACAAGGATCGATGGTGCAAGATCAACATGGATTTTTCGAAGGTCTTAGAGCAAGTGAGGAGCTACCAAATGACATAAAAACATTTAAACTATGAATATAAAGAACACAAAGGTCCCATAGAGCTACCAAATGGCATTCTCACATTCTATCATGTAAAGGATCGATGGTGCCAATCTTAGGTGGACTTTTCAAAGATCCAAACCTAGTGAGAAACATGGGAAATATTCAATAAATAGATATTTTCATTTAGTCATATTTTCACTGGTTCTAAATCATTGACACATCGATACTTGTGTTTGAAAATCAAACCTATAGTTCTAGTTTCCACCACCATAGCTAGTCAGACCACATAGCCTTACAAGTTTAAGACTTTACACATGTATAGTTTTGAAAATGGAACATATATTTTGAAAATTTGAATGCATTTTGAGATATAATTATAAAAATTACCTTCATCTTCATACACATTCACATGTTTCATAGTTTTTTAAAAGGCTATTTTAAATAGATAACTATAAATATACTTTTATATAGTTTGGAACCATAGTTAGAACACATATTCTAACTACCACATGTAAATACCTTTCATGAACTTTGGGGATGAGGCAACCCCTTCCCCAAGTATATATAAACAAACTATAATCCAACATGGATTTTTGTCAGATAATTTTTGAATAAAGGAGCAACATCAATTTTGATCATCAATGAATGTGTTTGTGTAATATATTTCCAGTTTCTATGTAATTAGTTGTTACTTTCTTTGGTTGTATGTTTCAATATCTTTAGTGTGAAAAAGATGTGAATGGATTATTTATTATTTGGATTGATGTACTAATCTATATACGTGAAAAAATATTGAAATATTGGTAAAACTTATTAGTTAAAATAGTTAAGCTAATTGATTCATAATTCTGATTATGCATGAGTGTTTTCTCGAATATAATTTTCTATATGTGTGTAATAACTACCTCAAATACTTCACTAGCCTAAACCATAATATCATGATTAAGGATGTGAAATATATTCCCTAAAAGGATCAACCTTTATCTAAGCCTTGTGAATTTCTTGCATCATTATCTCTTTAGACGTCTTAGCCATGTCTGATTTTGTGTGTATAATTACTACTATAAATAGGCATAGGTTTTGAGATTACTTTTCCTTTTATAAACTAACTAGGCAAGTGACTCCTAAAAACCATATAAATTTTATTTTTTGCCTTACCCTTACCTCATTTTTCAATCTTTTTATACCTACCCACTTTATATTATCAATTAATCACCCATCCAACTCATATATAGATTCACTACCTTTTACGAACCACACCTCTATTAAAAAAACCTTGTCAATAACCTACATACCCTATCAGCTATTCCATAAATAGGTTATAATAAATCACATGCCTAAAACTCATGCCTTATAGTGGAGTTAACATCCATTAAGATCCTAAAACTTTAGAGGCTACCTCATTATATTATGGTGTGCATAAAACCTACATCAATAGGATCCAAACTAAGTCATTCCCAAAAACCTCACCAAGTTCAAAAGAGATGTAGATTTAGAATACAAGAATCAAGATGAGGTGTATGAATGGATATACCTCAATACAATGAATTATGAGGTATTCCTAAGAAATGGTACAAGGAAGAATATATTGATTGAATTAAGGCTCGATCGAGAAAGGAGAAAAAAAGACATAGCAAATCATCAACTCCCACTAACTGATGGTAACATGTTCAATGTTGATTATGAGAAGGAAGAAGAGGAAGAAGAGGATAATGTTCCTCTTTTTATAAATAGACCCTATAGGTCCCCACTTCAGGCTGCTCCAAGTGGGAAAGATATGCCTCTAATGTCTGAGCAAGGAGATTTAAGAAGCCAGCCTGGCCCCTCATAAGAAATTAAAATATCCATTGTATATGTTGAGGAAACTACCATAGGAAACTTAGGATAGTGAGCTCCCAATGCCATTGATCTTAAAGAATAATCCCCATATGAAGTCAAAAATTAAATGGAAGGACTCTTGGCATTGGCTAGGATAACTATTGATAAGGTATACACAAGGAATAAATATCCCAAAACCATAATGAGAGGAGAAGTTTCTCCTTCATCATTTCCCTAAACTCCTAATATAATTACTACAACATTGCCTTCCTTCCCTATTATTGGAATATTCACAAATAATCCTACTTAACATTACTACTCACACTCCTATGTTCACATCCCCCACCACTATTTCCTTTAGGGGAACCATTCGCCAACTCATCCCCCATGCCACTACCAACATTACACCTCCACTAAGCTCCCAAAGAACTAGTGTTATAAATTAATGGGTTATACCCCTTCTCAGGCTACCACTACTAGTGCATCACTCACCCTTAGCTCCATTGTATCCACAAAACCACTTAAACCCATTCCAAAATAATTCACTTGGTATAGGCCACTTCAACCCACCATAACATTTTTGGGCCTTCAACACTACCCAAATTTTTTCTCAATATGGGCCTTGCTAGGTCATTATTTGATCCATTGGGGTAATTAGACCCAACTAATTTATATATCCCAATTATAGCCTTAACTTATTCCTCTTCCCAAGGACTCCCACTAAAAGCACCTCCCATTTAGATAGTAGCTATAGCCACCCCAAATTGGGTGAGAAATATGATGTAGACAATAAGGTAGTGGAGGCCTCAAGAAATCCAAACTCCAACCCAAATTGGTATGAGGTTTGACCCCACCACTGACACCATGAAGAGGGTAGATTAGAGACAAGTAGAAAAATCACAATCAAGATCAATTATGATATATGAGAGTGAAGAGCCACTCTTCACTTTGATAAAGAAGAGGAATGATATCCCTAGAGAGGTATAATAATGTATAGAGGATCCTATATCTATAGTTCAAGCA
>JARHVA010000187.1:6675000-6800000 GCA_037957365.1 Torreya grandis
CTAATGATAAACTAATAATTCAAAAGGAAAAGGGTTAGAAATAGAAAAGGGCTCCTAAGAAATTTAACCAGGTGATGCACCAAATAAAATTTGGGAACTCACATAAGATTGAACCCAAACTAGATCTGTAGAGGACAATACTAGCTCACATAATCTTAAGTTCAAGTTTATTGCATAAGTGTTTCATGGAAGACGTTTAGGAAGTAATATATGCAAAAAAAGAGGATTTATAAGACTCATTGAATTCTCACATTAATTATCAAAATAACACTAATCCAAACCTATAAATATCATTGAAAACTTCATAAATAAGGTCAAAAAGGGACCATGGATGAGGAAGATTCTCCTTCACATAAATGCCATAGTGCACAACTCACTAAACACATATTTAAGGAAAAATATAGGTAAATAAAGTCCTATATTTCATCAAGAATTAGTTCTTACAAATACTCGATAGGGTCAAGCATAATCAAGATGAACATATTTTTCAATATCTCATAGAGTGTCCCTACTTAGAGAGAGAGATAGAGAGAGAGAGAGAGAGAGAGAGAGAGAGAGAGAGAGAGAGAGAGAGAGAGAGAGAGAGAGAGAGAGAGAGAGAGAGAGATGAGAGAGAGAGAGAGAGAGAGAGAGAGAGAGAGAGATTTACAATGGAAATAATGGGTAATATAGATAACGGGAAGAAAAAGAGAGGGGGAGAGGATGTTGTTTATGATCATTAAATGAGCTATCACCTTTAATTCCAATTAGGATTATCCATCATCAATTAGTTTGCCTGCATTTTCTTTAGTAGTCTTCAAGTTATTCTCATTGGCTGAGAAATCCATTATAATACCAGAAATTTTTTTACATGATGATTCATGATTCTTTCAAGGAAAAAATATATCTAAGAGCTCTAATTAGCATTAAATATTTCAACTAACTCTCTAACAACCAAATTCTCCTTTACTTTTGTTTTACATGCCACCCTCCACTTGTCATCTTCCACTTGGTATCATTATGAGGACAAAAATCTTCATGTTCATGGATCTGATAGAACCATGCCCAATTCTTCTTGAGTAGTAGTTTATACCTACTTATTGAGGATTTGGCCATTTTAGAAGACAATACACTCTTCCATATCTTATTTATATATGTACCTAATATAACCCAACTAAATATTAAATTTCATATAGCTATTTTATTTTCAAAAACATATAGGTTACGTAGCCTAGCTTCTAGACTATATTTAGGTTTAAATAAACCTTTTTTGCCTTTAAATCTTAGGAAAACTAGGAGCTCTATGTATACACATGTCTCCTTTTGATAACCGGTAATCAATGTTTGATATATATATATATATATATATATATATATATATATATTAGGTCCAAAACACCTATTATATATTTATGACTCTCTAATGGTAGAGCCTAATCATTTAAATGTCCATCTAGTTCAACTTGGATCATGGATGGACTTAGATGTTTTGTTTTTTACCTTGTTTGAGTTGAAAAATACCCTATCAACCTTTGTCAAAATGTCCTAGGCTCGATCCTTTACTTACTATCCATTGATCATGACTCATCCTATTTGCAATGTTTACCCATCTTGTTCTATTGGTCTTGTTCTATATGATTAAGTGAGAGCCATCAATCTTGCCCTTGACTTGTCAACCTTATTTAAGCTAGTAATACTTGGCAGTCCCACATTTATCTTTAGTATCCACTATCAATCTATCTAATTTATCCACTTAGGCCACATGGTGGATTATTTAGATCCTTAACCTTTTGAATAATCTCACTCCATTGATCTCCCTTGGTATGAATGAGTACCAATTGTTGGATCTACTTTAGTTTGAAAACAAATGACTATTTATCAGGTCTTAAAATTGATATTTGTGTGACCATCATTTGATGTCCATACAAATGTATTTGAAATCGCACAAAACATAAAATTTAATCTCCAATGGATTTTTGTATTGGCTTAAATTTGACATTTACATGAATGTATCCCATTACTTGAACAACTTTGAATATTTATATCTTGAATCACAAAAATCATGAAGGGAGCGTATTTCCTAGAGATCTTCTAATATTAAAAGGATTGTGCCCACTTCATCCAATGGTTCCAATATCTTTTTAAGTGAATTTAAAAAATGTTCAAGTGATCTCACCTATATAATTCTACATGACACCCTAATGATGGTCTGGTTCATTTGGCTAAGTATGGGAAAACACTATCAAACTACTTGAGAGCCCAACTTTGAACATGTATATCTTTTATTTTGATTCATCACATGACATAAAACTTAGTATATATCAACTTGGTAAAAATATGAATAGACCCAAGTGATCATTTTATTTTTAAGATACCACACATGTGAGATATATCATCATCAAACTACCCACTCAGTTGTATTTGAGTTCCTTTGTAAATTGGCTAGGTATGGAAACTTAGTGAATTTTTTCTAAGAGGCCAACTTTGGACATAAATAAATTTTTTCTTACTTAGATGCATGTCCTAAAATTTATCATGTAGTAACTTGGGACTAATTTTATCAAAACCATATGACCATTTCTCTTTGACTTATCCACATGTGGTAATGATAATGTCATTAAACTACCTACTTATAATTTCTGTTACTAGACCCAAAATGTCTAGATGAACACAATGAAGAGCCAAATGAATACCATGCACTTCCATAGCCATTCCAGGCACTCTTTACATCCCATAGGGAGTCTAAATATCTATATATACCATTTATAAATTAACAATTTACACTTTAATTTAACTAAAATCATTTCAAAAGCTTTGTAAGTTGCATGATCTTTTTCGTCCACTCATTCCATCTTGAACTTTTCTCAAGCTCTTTGATCATTTGACCAATTAGGAAATCTACTTCTTTCTCTACATCAAGACCTCTTAAAGACTACATTACATCTAGGTAGCTTTGTATGTGGGCCAAAAATGGCCAACATTTTTGGTGACTCATAAGGAAGCATGATTTTTATGCTTGAGAACCAAGACCAATTTACCTTATCTAGTCTATTAGGCATGGAGTCCCCTATTTCTATAGTTGGTCTGAAACTAGATACAACATTGACCCTTTATGGATAATCCCTCTTAAATCAAAAAGAAAAAAATAACAAAAATAAAGTGCCTAAGGCACTTATGGAATGGAAACATAGAATAGAAGGGAAACTAACCTAAATTAAAGAAAGGACAACTAGTTTAATAAATAAATGTGCACAAAGGCACATGAATAAAATCATGAAACTACCTATCCTAAACTAACCAAATAGCAAAGAACCTATAAAAAACCATTGACTAGTTGAACAAAATAGCTTCCCTTCATAACTAATCTAATATATTTTATAGGCTTGACGGAAGCCACTTAAATATGGAAGAGTGGATAATGAATATATTGACAATACACCTCTCCAAAAAAAAGAACAAAAATAAACATACCCACCCAATATAATTGATTGGTCATACAAGCATCTTGGAGTGGATGGGCAAGCTGATATTTCTCTTATTGACGCTCAAATTTGTGCACTGAATTAAGCATAACTTGTGTTGTCTCCTCCTTATCATCTTCCAACTGAGCTATGTACCTGATAGGACATCCTCTTGTCAACACAAACATTTAAAAACCAAATTTTACATCACTCTTATACTTTATTTCTCAATCATTATGGTCTTTAGGAATAATTAGGTTAGATTCTTCTTGAAGCACATGCTCATATTGAGAGCTTTGTTCATCCTCTAGGTTTTCCTCTAACACATAAAGTGGGTGTTCTTAAAGCTGCATTTCTTGAGCACTAAGGATGTCCTCTTCATCAAATTCACTCAAGGTTTCATCTTGTTACTCAATTACAAATGAGGGTTTATTTGACCATATAGAGTCTAAAAAGACACCTTTGTCTTAGTCAAGGTCTAATTTCCCTTCCTCTAGCTCCAATTCATTAGGGTTACCTTATTTTGATAAATCATCTTGAAGTAAACCATCCTCTAGTTCCTGGTCTTGATCCCCTTCTTGATCTATGTAGAATGGCCCTTTAATAGTCCATTCAAGGTCTGCTATATTTTCAACTCAAGGATTATCCTGATCAAGATCTAGGTCATTAGTGTCAAAGCCATGCTAATATGGGAAAGATAGATGTTTTCCTTTGACTTTTTAATTCTAATTCTCCTATTTTTTCCTTGTTTTTAGCTCCCACTCTTTGATTTTCCTATCAATATTATCTTATAATATCTCCTCTTTAAGGTGGTTAGTGGTTTCATGAAGATAAGGAACACAATAATATTATTGAGGGATGACATAGGCTTCCATATCTTGGGCTCTCAAATCCAATATTGTCATACTTGGCCCACCACATGACTTCACCACTTGATTCCATATTGGAACCTTGAAGGACTTCATAGGGGGTTATTGAGGAAGGATGGAGTCTTGGATCACAAAAATAGGCTATTCAACAATAATCTCCTTCTTTCTTTGATATCTCTCTTGGATAAATTTCTAGGAAGAAAAGTCTAAGAAACACAAGAGGAATTTGGCATACTTAAAGGGTCACTTGGAATGGTCTTTTAGGAAGGAATGGGTAGCACATAAGAAGGCTAAGGTGGTATATATGTAGGAACATAAGGTTGGCATGGTTAGACCTACTATTCCTCAAGTTCTTTTAGCTTGTCCTCAAAATTTTAAATGTAACCACCTACATCCATCATCTCACTTGTGAGATTGTTATAGTTTGCTCTTTCAACAAGTGACCATCCTTCTTTTATTCACTATAATGACCCTCTCACCTAATGGAATTGGTGAGTAGGTACATCTTGACTATAATAATTTCATAATCATAATTCTAGTGCATGCTTGTCAAGGCTTATTAAAGTGTACTTAAGTACTGGTTTAGATGGCTCATGATAGGGTTGATGATGAATAATATTATGATGGGCTTGATATTCATATGAAATATTAGGCTGATATTATTACATATATCAATGAAATAAGTTCTCATATTACTGGTGAGGATCATGAAGAAGGCAAGATCTATTCCATTGATAATAAGGATCAAGAGAAACTTGCAAAGGTTCCTCATATATTTGACATAAATATTAGTAAGGATGATTAAGCTCATATGGATCATGAGGATCATATTGGGGATTTTTATAAGGAGGTGGATAATAGGAATATTTAAAATAACTATTCATATTGACCTCATATGTCAAAAGAGATGCAATAAATGACAAAAAAATTCAATGAGACATACCTAGCCTACTCATAACCAAAAAGATTGACATGGAGCCACCATTGATGCTAACTTGCTTGCTTCCAAAAGATGATTAGAGGAAAAACACACTAATATATTCCCACTCTTTTGGAATTTTATCCCACCAAGTGTGTTAGAACTATTAGAGATCTAGATCTTACCCTATTAGGAGGTAGGAGCATTCACGTCCTACATTTAAACCTAGTTCAACATGGGACTGACCCTAGGTTTTGGGTATCCTATAATGGGGTCAGACCTCTAGGATATTTTAATGAGGATAGATCTAATGATTCATTATTTTTAGCTCATCTCCACAATTAATACATATTAATATTTGGTCAGGGAGGGAGGGAGGGAGGGGGAGAGAGAGAGGAGAGAGAGAGAGAGAGAGAGAGAGAGAGAGAGAGAGAGAGAGAGAGAGAGAGAGAGAGAGAGAGAGAGAGAGAGAGAGAGAGAGAGAGAGAGAGAGAGAGAGAGAGAGAATCCTAAGCTAATAATGGTGATGAACCTAAATTATGGGTTGTTCCACCCTACTTGACTCTTAACAATAATGAAATAATCACAAGACTAGATATAGGATTGTAAATATCTGTCATACATCAGTTTTTCATGAAGAGGTTCAAAAAATTATCTAAGATGAGGTAAATGATGGAGAGGTGTAGAGCAAGACATTAATGAGTGATAGTATCCATATGTGGGCTTTAATCAAAATATGTAGAACACTAAACATGACTTGCATAACAAGATGACCTAGTAACTAGGTAAGATCATAATTTGATAAGGTAAAAACCTCTACAACATATGAAAATATAAATTGTACACACTATACCAGAACAATGAAATCTAAAATAGTCTTGTATTCATCTCAAGAAGTTACAAGCTCCATCTTGGTAGAGTTTGGTCATACCCAAGAGAGGGAGTAGAGAAAATACTAAAATTATCTACTTTTTTTTCTCAAAAGTCTCTATAAATAGTATAAAGAAAGAAAGAGATAAGGTAATAATGCATGGGAGAATGGATGAGAGTCCTAGAGATCAAGAAGTAAGGTGGAAGCACTTAATTTCTTTCTATTTATGTACCTTGATAAAAATTGGATCTCCTGTTATCTCAATAATCATAAAGCTCTTCTCATTCACTAAGAGATCCCATTAAAAGATAAGGACTTGTTATCCATAGTGCAAAAGTCTATTTGAATTGAAATAATGCCTTAACTACTTCTTCAACCATTAGCTTGTTGCATTAGGACCCTAAGTCCACTTTCCATGTTCATGATGATTAAATCCTTAAATTTTAATACTAAAAATAATGCCATGCCTTGAGTGATGAAGTACCTACTTTATCGATGATGGAACCCTTTACATTTATCACAAATTCATTCTATTTCCATATCTAGATCATAGATTTGTCTATAGTTAGAAAAATAATCTAAGGTCATTAGTTTTCCTATAGTTATTTATACTCTTTTTGATGCCTAGTCCTACTCATTTTGCTCACCTTGGTCAAAAATTGACCCTTCAACATCCATCTAAGTCACCTAAGCTCACCTTGATTTGATTTACCATCAAAACCTAACTTGTATCATTGACCCATTAAATCATCTCACTCCATTGATTTACTCGATATGAATGAACATATTATATATATATATATATATATATATATATATATATATATATATATATATATATATCCTCTACCAGGACTCACACACTTATTCCACTTATATATATATATATATATATATATATATATATATATATATATATATATATATATATCCTCTACCAGGACTCACACACTTATTCCACTTATCAATCACACTTAAGGTTCACTAACTCTTTGACTTGCTCACATGTCATAGATCTTGAATCTATTATTGAACACAAGCCATTGATCTATCTAGGCATATTATCTTATCTTTACCTACTCACCATTTGGTTTGATTTGGGTACCCAAGATTTGGAAACTTACCAAGATTGCACTAAGTCATGGGCCCCCTTTGATTATTTTTGAATGCCAGTGGATATTTCATGAATCCTAATTTTGATGTCTACAAGAACATCCAAGGATTTTCAAATCCAAATGGATACTTAAAGGGGAACAAACTTCATGTCTGCATGCTCATCATGGGATATTTGAATTTCAATTGTTATTTTTTAGGGATTAAATTTGACATCTGTGTACCCATCACCATCCTATTAGATCAAATTTACCAAAACAAAATGGATGATGTAGTTATGTCTTCAAGGAAATTATTTTAGAACGATTTCCTTGAAAGAATTTTTTTATTTGGGAATTATGCTTGAGGTTATTTTTATTAAGTCTTTTGTATCAGATATTTGTCTAACTAAAATGACCTCAGCTTTTAAAGAGGATCCTTTCATTTTATACATTTTAATTGAAATATTTCTTTTGCTCCTTTTAAAGAAACTCTATCTTCAGGGTTTGTGTATCAAATAAAATTTTCAAAATAAATAGTCTTCAGGACTTATGTTTGTGGAAAAAAGTCTGAGAGAAATGAGGTCTTCCAAGAAATTGTCATGGGACAATTTTCCTAAAATAATTCATACTTAGCCATTTTTCCCTTTGAAAATGACCTTCAAAACCTTTGAAACATTTGTTGGGAACTTTGAAAAGTGTCCTTCATAACTTTGTCTTGGTCACTTTACTAAAGAATGACCTCAAATAATTTTCTCAAAAGAAAATGACCTTTCAAGTTTTTCATTTAGGGTACTTTCATAAGAAAAACACCCTTCAAGATTTTTTTTGGTCTAATTTCTTGAAGAAATTACCTTTGGAATTTTTGCATTAGACTACTTGGTGAAGAAAAAGTACCCTTCAAAAAAAGTGTTTGGGACACTTTGCTGAGAAGAGACCCTTCAAGAAAAGTGTTTGGACAATTTTCCTAAAAGAAAATAAACATAGCCTTTTTTATTCAAATAATTTTTATAAAATAAATAGGTCTTCATCTTTTTCTTTAGATATTTTGTTAAAAATAATTCATGCCTTTGAAAACTTCATCTCAGATATTTGTCTGAAAGAATTCAACACTTATCCAAAAGAAATTTCAAAACAAATTAGCTTAGAAAAATAAAATCCCAAAAGAATATGTTTGAAATAATGAACACTTAGTCAAAATAAAAGCTCAAAACAATTGAATTTTAGCCCAAATACTTGGCCCCAGAAAGGGGTTTTTACTTAGCTTCTTGGTTTACAGGCTCTTCTAGACTTGTTCACAAAACTAATAATTAACCTTCAAATCTCTAGAATTCTTCTTAGCTTTTACATCTAGGCACAAGCTTGGTATGTGGGCCAAAATTGGCCAACATATTTGGTGACTCATAGGGGTTTCAATATTATCTATGCAAAATAACCGAGACCACATGCTTAGTCCAGTCTATGGACATGGAGTCTCTTCTCTAGATCCAACATATTGGGTACCAATCCTACTCTAACCTCTTTTTTGAAACAAATACAAAGGACCAAGAAAATAACAAGACAAGATAGAGTGCCCAAGGCACTTATTGAAAGTGAAACTAACCTAGAACAAAATAAGGACCGCAAATAATAGTTCCAAAAAATATCACTGAGAGGAATGCATGAAAAATATTCTAATATGTACATGACTACAAGCTACATGTATTTTCCATCTGGGTCAAATGGGAAACTATTTTTTGCACCTCAAGACTTTGAAACATACTTACCTTTTCTTGATAGCTCTCTTCTATAGCTATGAGAAATTATATTCTCATGTATTCTTAGGGATGCAATTGGTGCTTCTACTACCAATATAGGTACATTAATTGTAGACATGAGTCCAAGACCCAATCATACTCCTTCCAAATTTGTGGACTTTTCAAGAACAATTTAAGTTCTTCCTCATTCCTAAACTATTGATCTTGAACATATGGACCAACTTGATGTGTCTCCTTTGACATTATATAAGGTTGACCTCTAACAGACATAGATCTAATTTTATGACTTCTTAATGCCATTTGAGCTCATTCTTAACTTCCAAGAGTAGATAGATGTCTAATGTTGGAGAAAAAGGTTGATAACCATGTTAGAAAAGTTTAAACATGTCATTTCTTGAGAGAATAACTTCCTCTTTTTTGATGATAGGACTCCTCTTATCTTGTAATAGATCACATTCAAGTAAATAAAAAACTAAATGAAAGATATCAAACAGATTAAAAGATTTATTCTCATGAAACTATAGTTCAATTGTATCCTTTTCAAAGTGAATCTCAAAAGCAAGCATATCAATTTTTTGATCGAAAACATGAGTTTCTAAGCCTTCTTTTGACATCTCAGATTAGTTGATCAAAATGAATTCATTTTTAATATCAAGCTGATAACTAAGCATGGTCTCAATTTTAGATTTTTCTTCACCTAAAAACTTTTGTCCTTCATGATAAAGGGCAAATTTTATGTTATCCATGAAAACATGGAAAATGTCATCAACTTATCCAACTGGGACATCCTTCTCTTGTACATCAAAAACTTCTTCCTCATGTGATTTTTTATACTTATATATCAACCTCTACCTTATATTTCTCTTTAACTTGTTCCATCTTTTCATCATTATGAAAGATCAAATCATGTTTTCCTTGCCAAGAGGTGTCCCAATAATGATTTATTTTTATTGATCACTCAGGTTACCTCTAATTCTTGCTTATCTAGTTGCATCATCTATACTTGCCTCATAGAGGAGAGGCTCTTCCTCAAATAGTGACATAGTAGATCCTTGAAAATATTCAACAAGATGAGAGAGGTATAAATAAGCTACCATAGGTACCTAATTTTTCTCTTGAAGTTGATTTTCTTGGATCACCTTCACCTCCTATTCCTATTTATTTGCCTCTTAAATGGTTATCTATAAAGGAAAGGCTCTAGGTCTTTGAGGGAAAGGAGTAAAGGTTACATGGTCTCTTATTTAACTTCCATAATCACCACTTCCTCCTTATACCTACTAATTTGAATGGATTTTTAAGATGGAAATGAGCTAAATTCTTGAGGGAGGGATGGGGGCTGAGTAACTTTAGATCTAATGGACTACATGACTTGATTCTAAGATTAGAAAGATAGAGGTTCTCCTTTTACCTTTTTATTTTGATTTTCCTCCTCTTTCTTTGTCTTTAGCTTGATATATTTGATTTTCCTATCAATATTATCTTGGAATATCTCCTCTTTAATGTTTTTAATAGCTTTAAAAAGATAATGAACATATGAATATTACTGAGGAGGTATGATAAAAGCTTGCATAGGTCCATATCCTATCTTATCTTAGGATTTAAAATCTAGGCGTGTCTTACTTGGCCCACCCCATGACTTCACCACTTGATTTTAGCTTGAAACCTTAAAGGACTTCATAAAGGATTGTTAAGAAAGGATGGAGTCTTGGATCACAATATTAAGCTTTTCAACAACAATCTCCTTCTTTCTTTGACATCTCTCTTGGATAAATTTCCAAGTAGGCAAGGTTTGAGAAACACATGAGGAATTTGGTATACTCAAAGGGTCACTTGGAATGGCCTCTTGGGGAGGAATGGGTAGTACACAAGAAGGCTGAGGTGGTGTATATATCGGTACATAAGGTTGGCAAGGTTTGACCTTTTATTCTTGAAGGCCTTTTAGCTTTCCCTCAATTTTTTGAATGTAACCACCTACATCCATCATCTCACCTATGATATTTTTCTAGTTGACTCTCTCAATAGGTGCCCATCCTTATTTTATTCATTTTAATGACTCTCTAACTTGATGGACCTAATGATTATGGACATTTTGGAAATAATAATTTTGTGATCACAATTTTAGTGCATGCTTGTCAAGGCTTATTAAAGTCTTATTAAGTGTTGGTATAGATGGCTCATGATAGGGTTGATGAGGAGCAGTATTATGATGGGCTTAGTGTTCATATGGAGGATCAAAGAGATATTCTTTCATATATGACTAAAATAGGTCTTCATATTGATGGTGAGGATTTTGAGGAAGGTAAGATCTATTTCCTTGTTAATAAGGATCATGATAAACTTATCAAGGTTACCCATAGTTTTGAAAAAAATATTGGTAGGGATGATTAGGCTCATATGGATCATGAGGATCATATTGGGGCTATTGATAAGGAGTTGGATAATATGAATATTCCCCATAACTATTCATATTGACCTCATATGTCAAAGGAGATGAAAGAATTAAAAAAAACATGTCAATAAGACATAACTAGCCTGCTCATAGACAAAAAATTTGACTTAGAGGTTCCATTGGTGCCAACTTGCTTACTTTCAAAAGCTAATCAAAGGAAAGACACACTAAGATCAACAAATGGATCTCCTATTATCTCAATAATCATCAAGCTCTTCTCATTGGCTGAGAGATCCCAATCAAAGACAAGGGCTTGCTATGCATAGTGAGAAAGTTTGTTTGAAAAGAAATAATTCCCTTAAATACTTACTCAACTACTATCTTACCACCTTAGGACCCTAAGTCCACTTGACATGTTCATAAGAATCAAATCCTTGAATTCTGATACTAACAATCTTGCCATGCCTTAAGCAGTGAAGTAATTACTTTGTCGATGATAGGCACCTTTATATTTATCACATATTTACTCTATTTCCATGTATGGATCATAGTTTCATCTATAGGAGGAAATCCAATTTAAGGTCATTAGTTTTTCTATATTTATCCATACTCTAATCATTGTTTTGTCCCATTAATGCTTGTTCACCTTTGTTAAAAACCAACCCTTCGACATGTATCTAAGTCACCTAGGCTCACCGTCATTTGATTTTCCATTATAAACTGACTTAGATCATTGATCCCTTAACTCATCTCACTTTGTTGATCTACTTGATATGAATGAACATGATCCATAGATCCTCTACTATGACTCACATGCTTGTACCACTTATCAATCATGTATTTACACTCAAGGTTAACTGACTCCTTGACTTGCTCACATGTTTTTGATCTTGAATCCATGATTGAACATGAGCCATTGATCTGTCTAGGCCCATTATCTTTTCTCTACTCACTCACTATTATATTTGATCTAGGCACCTGAGATTTAGACACTTGTCAAGGTTGTACTTAGTTAGGGGGCCCTTTGATGATTTTTGAATACCTTTATGAAGCCTAAATTTGACATCTACATGAATGTCTAAGGATTTTAAAATCCAAATAGCTACTTGTAGGGGCCCAAACTTGATGTTCACATGATTTCGATGGGATATTTGAATTTCAATGGCTATTTTCTAGGGATTGAATTTGATGTCTACACACATATCAACATTCTAATGGATAATTTTTCCTAAAACAAAATGGATGATGTAATTATGTCTTCAGGGAAATTATTGTGGAACAATTTCCTTAAAAGAGTTTGCTTATTTGAGACTTATACATGGGGTTATTTTTCTTGGGCCTTTTATATCAAATAATTTATCTAACTAAAATGACTTTAGTTATTAAACAGAATCCTTTGGTTTTAGACATTTTCCCCAAAGGATTTACCTTGCATATTTTGATAGAACTCTATCTACAAGCTCTGTGTATTAGAAAAAATGTTTGAAAGAAATAGTCTTCATGAATTATGTTTATAGATAGAATTATTGATATAAATGAGGTCTTTGAGGAAATTATTGTGGGATAATTTTCCAAAAATAATTCATACTTAGTCCTTTTACCCTTTGAAAATTCCCTTCAAAACCTTTGAAAATACCCTTTAGAACTTTGAAAAGTGTCCTTCAGAACTTTGTCTTGGTTGCTCTACTAATGACCCTTCTGGAAAATTGTTCAGACAATTCTCTAGAAAGCAAATTACCTTTTGGGATTTTCATTTAGGGTACTTTCTTGAGAAAAATACCCTTCCATATATTTTTTGCTCCACTTTCATAAAGAAATTCCGTTCAAATTTTTTGCAATGGACCATTTGGCAAAGAAAAAGTACCATTTAAAAAAAAGTGTTTAGGACACTCTGCTAAGAAAAGACCCTTCAGGAAAAGTGTTTGGACAATTTTCTTGAAAGAAAAGATACTTAACCTCTTTGATTTAGATAATTTTTCCAAAAGAAATAAGTCTTCATATTTTTCTTCAATTTTTTTTTCCCGAAGAATTCATGCCTTTGGAAACATTATCTTAGACAGTTTGTCTAAATGAATTCAACACTTATCCAAAAGAAAGTCTGAAATAAATTAGCTTAACAAAATATTAGCCTAAAATAATCTACTCGAAATTATGAACACTTTGTCAATATAAAATCCTAAAAAAATTGAAATTAATCCAAAGACTTGGCCCCAAAAATGGGTTTGCACTTAGCTTCTTGGCCTACAGGTTGTTCCAAACTTGTTGATGAAATTGTTGATTGACCTTCAAAGCTATAGAATTCTGCACAGCTTGTCCATTTAGGCACAAGCTTGGTATGTGGGCCAAAATTGGCCAATAACACCATTCATTTTAGCTATTAGAATATTTAATAAGAACCTCAATAATTGATTACTTATATTTGGTGCTTTAGATAATATTATACCTCTATGAATTTTTCATAAACTAGGGTTAAACCCAATCAAATCTAAAAAGGTAGTGGTGTAACTAGATAAGTCAATAGTGAAGGTAATTAGTGAATTAATGAATATAAATATGTAGTTAGCTCATGAGCATTGAATATAGTATTTCATAGACATTTATGTCATTGATATACCAAAAGCCTGTGGATTATTACTAAGTTGTGACTAGACTAAATATTTGAAGGGATACATGTCCATAGATTGATCTCATATTTGATTGCCTTTGTGAGGGATCCAAAATCAGATCAAGATCAACATGGAACCCAAGATGAAATAAATGATTACTAAATAAAATGCCAAGAATGTGAAGGTAAACTACCAATCCTCTAACTTGGGTGTTTATACTCTAGAAACCACTAGCATTATTGCAAGTTATAGTAAGGTGGAGGAAGAAGAAAACAAAGGTCCTTGGATGTTATAATTTGATGGTGCACAAGTAAAACAAGGTTCAGGTGTTATGATTGTCCTAATAGATCTTGAAGGAAAAGTGTGTATATATTATTGTTATCTTTCACTAATAATTGACCATAATATGAAGCTTTTATGTTAAGACTTCAATTTTCAATTAAACATAAGTTTAAAGAACTATTAGTTTATGGTGATTCTAAACTAGTTGTGAATTAGATTAGAAGTAGATATCAATGCAAGATTTCTTGCTTAAGAAAGTATACATTTAGATCTTGGGATTTAGAGTCTTTTCAATCATTTAATATTATATCCTTTCCTAGGGTACATAATCAATTAGTAGATGCTTTAACCACTACTCACAAACTTGGTTCCTTTCAAGGCTTTAAACTTGAAAGAATTTACTATGGAGATAATCTCATGCCCCTTAGTGATATATAACATCAATAAATTCTAAGTATTTGATGATGACCAATAGATAATTAACTTCTTGTGCAATATTGGTGTATTTGAATCTCATATCGTTGATAACCAAGATGAAAGTTTTGAAGAAAGTTTGAAGGATAATGAAGATGGAGTGATCCAGCTTAAGGAAAATTGAATCCATTAAGGCAGGATATCTTTGGAAAGAATTTTTAACCCAAAAAATAAAGGAAATGAAGTTAAACAACCTAAATTGAGTGAAAAGGACTATAATCAAGTCAACCTAGGAAGTCTTGAGAATGAATAGAGTCAACATTTGTCTAGTTAGTATCAATGAAGAATTGAAGAAAATTTCTACCCTCTTAACTAGATTCAAGGATGTTATTGTGTGGTCATATGATCACCTTAGGGTATTTGAAACTAGTGTGATTACTCACACTATCTCATTGACACTAGTTTTCTTTAATGTTGAAATGGACTAATTTAAGAAGTGACTAGGTTGACTAGGAGGATCAAGACATTGAGAAGGCTAGTTATAGAACTAATTAAATTCATGACAAGGTTGATAAGGGTCATATTGGAGCTATTAAGGATCATGAAAAGGCTAATAAGGGTCATAAAAAGTGTAATAGGGAATGCCATAAGCTTGAGATATCTCATCAACTTGTGTAAAACAATACTCAACATCAAAACCAACCATGGAATTTCACTAGGAAGTAAGAACACAAAGAAAAAATTACCAACAATATTCAAAATGAAAACCTAGGATACTTGACCATTTGATGTAACTTCAGAGTCACCATTGATGTTTGGATAGATGCCTCCAAAGGATGATGTGTTGAAAGACAACACCAAAAATATTTCAACTTTTTAGAAAATGAGTCCCTCCAAGCATGCCAAAAATTGTTGTCACTTGGATTTTCACCTTTTTAGGAGATGTCTCAGCTCTCCTCATCCAAGTGGCATAATTGAAACACCTCTAGTGTATGGGTAGCCTAAGAATGAGGTGGATATATAGATAGGGTTATTTCCCTTGATGTACCACTTTTAAATCACTACTACACCTACTATTTCAAAAAAAAAGAGAAAACTAAAATTAAACTATCCTAAAGGTGGTGATACACCAAATTGATTGATAACTACCAACTAACTACATGCCACACATGAGACCAAGAGACTAACTAGGCATACACTTCTGTAATCTAAATCTTCTCACATTAGTATTTCATTATGAGGTTGCGATGAATGTTTAGGCTATGAGGACTATATAAGAGGGCTAAAATGGCACAATTTAATAGACTAAATCACTCAACCTTGACATTTCATAGAACACTTCACATGACCTATAAGAAGAAGCTTTCAAGTTACAAATAGGTGAGAGAATGAGACAATAATGCTAAGTAAACAATATTCATCACTAGAAAGATCAATAATTAAAGTGAATTCACTATGAATAGCCATAGAATAGGTAAAATTATTATTCTTTATTGATTCATGGTATGTAAATGAGCAGGGCTTTGCCATACTCAGGTGGAGCATCCTTACAATACCCAAAATGTCTAGTTCTTATAGAACTTGAGAGAGAAATGGGAAAAGAAAAGTCCAATGGTCACTAAAACACTTGTCATGATAAGAGGAGGAGTTATATTGTATTATAATGATGTGAGAGGTAGACCATACAAGGTTTGATATGGTAAATGGCTCTCCAAACTATGCAACTCATAAAATATGGCATATGAGTTCTCACTCTACACAAGAATCTGCCTTCATCATTCACCCCTATTAGAACATCCAAAAACTGAATACGGATAGGTCTAATTATTGGATTTATATTTAACGGTTTAAAACATGCTTCACCATGCATTGGATACATTCCTAATCACTTGGATTTCTTTGGAAATGAGGCATCACTACCTATAGTCAAAGAAACTCCCTATTTCACACACCTTGCACACTTGGCCTCCAAAAAGGATTAAATTTATCATGAAAATACATAAATGGGGTAAGTAACATTTTTTAATTCCATACATGGCCTTATAGGCATCATACACACCTTAAATTAGCTTACTTGAAGTTTTTCACCCTTCACACTATCATGTTCACTATGGTAGTTCTGACTGGTTGAGATGAGAGTTCTTATTGAGTAAATTATGAGTTATATAAATAATTAAATGTACATGGGGAGTTATATTAAGTCTAAATATTTCCTCCCATGTTATTTTCATCATTAGACTCTTCTTAGAACCTAAAAAAACATTAAAAAATGTTAAGAAAACCCTATTTTATACTCCATTTGTACAATTATGTATAGTCCAAAAAGATAGGGAGTATCCTAAGAGAGTCCCCTACAACATTAAATTATAATTATAGGATAAATATGAAATTTTGGCTTACTATTTTCTCAATCTTCTCAAATTGGTTACTAGCAAGGGTTTGTAATGATTTTAGACAATTTTGACCTTTGGTGATGTTTCATAAAGGTCTGATGTTGCATAGAGAAGATAATGCCACAAAAAGTTTTTCCATGACCTTATTCAACACATCTTATCCCTGTGAGTCTCCATCCAAAGTGTCCAAGTAGATATGAGCTTCCAACTTTGTCCACTCAAGCTCTTTTCTCCACTCCTTACAAGCTTGAATTGGTCGTAATCCAAAATTGGTTTTCCTTATGACTTCCCCTACATCATAATATATTATAAATGTATAAATTAATCTTATAAACATGTTAAAAATAGTTATAAATCTCACTAAGATCTAAAAGTGAAGTTGGACCCCCAATTAGCTCTAGGCCTCTTCAAAGCCTAATAGGCTTTAACATGAATTTCACTAGTTTTGACCATTCGGACTTATTTATTATGGTTGGGATAGTGTCTCGTGATTTTTCATACCTAATTAAATCTCAAAAATTCATCACATAACTTTTTGATCACTCTTTATCATTCCTTCTTCTCATTCACCAACTAGGCCTAGTTGGAGCTTACATAGTTGAGTTGTGTGCAAGAGTGTTTTGACCATTTTGAGAGGTATGAGATTGTATGAGTGATTAATATCACCCATTAAAATTAAATATACCTCAAAATATGTTTCTTTAGGTCTCCAAATCTTCTTATTATGTCCTTTACTCATGTTGGCATCATTTCCCTCACTTGCCAAAATTTTAATTACCCTAACTAGCTAACCTATAAGACAAAATAGTGAGGTATATCCATATTATCCAAGGAAAATTTAGGGTTTTATAATTTTTATTAGGTCTTAATACCCTATTTACAAAATTTTGGCCTTTTATCAGGTCATTATACCTTTTAACCCCTCCAAAACCCAAAACAAATTATTAGAATGCATACTATGTGTAGGGCTCAAGATGTAGACTATATGATGAGTTTAAAAGGGTTTTATGTTATAAATCCTTGATATAATGGTATAATGATATTTAAATTATTCCATGGTGATAATTTTCACAAAATCTTATAACCCATGCTTTCGCCTTGAAACATATCCTTACTCGATTAGCCCTGACTGATAGGCTGACCTTATCTATATAATTCTCTTGCCTGTAGGTGTAGATCACACATTTATATTTTATTACATTAATATAATGTATTATTTAAACCCTTAATTCCATACCATAGTTCTTTAAGTTACCTATACTATGCATTTTCTAGGCCAAATACCTAGAATAATCACCACTTGGGTCACTATCAGCTATAATTGACTGTACCTACTAGTTGTTGGGGAAACATGAGTATTATAGGCATACACAATATTTAGAATCATAATTAAATACCTTTTTAATATAATATATGTATTATAATCATTAATATTATAAAATATTGGCATCTCCATATATAAACTCTCTTCAAAGGTGATATATGGTTTCACAGTCAGCTGTAGGTGGATAATCTTGGATTTAAGCACCCTTGTAGGTATGTATGGGATTTGAAACACCACATATGAACATTATATTGATGGTATTTATTTTAATTATTAATTAATTTTAACCAATAAGGTCATTAAAACATGTGAATATGCCTTATTTTCACATTAGGATATCAAGGTCACCTTGGATCTCTAAACCCTTTAAACATTACTGTCTAAAATTAGAGTTAAAGAGTACATATTAGAGCTCTTCAAAAACTAACTTCCAATAATCCTATAGTATCCAAAATTTTAATATCTCTTTTATTATATGGAGGATTTAATTTTTAGTAATAAATCTACATAAAAACTATTGGTAACCTTGTTTTATGCTATTAACCAAATGGTGAGGTGTTCTATTTTGGTCCTTTAGGGAAAAGATCACTAAACATAATATTTTGCTTAAAGAAAAACTTATATATATTTTTTCCCATATGGTACCTTTAAAAATATCTACCATGATCTTTAATTCACACCTAGGACTTCAATAAGATTTTGTCCTTTCTAATTTCATCCATCAAACATTCTCATTTCTCTACAGTGCCACCTATAGATGGAATTTTGCATGTATATAGGCAGTGGGTAGAATTGGAGAAATGTGCATAGGATTCTACATTAATATTAAATTTATCTCTCCTCATGGTGATGAAATGAAACATCATTATGTTTAAAATCTCAATACAAGATATCACACCTCCTTTTCAACATTGAACCCTTCTGTAGACACCTCTAGGTGAATTTTTATGGTGATTATTTGCATATTAAGCCTATCTTCTCATTGCTCTATATGGTGCCACTTGGGATTAATTTTTTTTTAATATTATAAGATAATTATCAATAATTTTTTACCATAATGATTTTTCCATGAATTTGTTTCATAGCTTTTCATATCTCACCTAGATGAGTATATATGATAGTCATTGAGTGAACTGACTATATGGTGCTTAATACTATAGTACCATGGAATTTTGTTTGGATAATGATATTAATAAGTAAATGGGATAAAAATAAAATTAAAACATTGAAATTAAACTATCACAACCCTCTAAAGTTACCACTAAACATGAAGGTTCTGTAGATAGTGTAAATTTGCCTATAACATAGAATGATGCTTTCTCCTACAACTTGAGATACTTGGCTTATACAAACACCTTAAAACATGAAACCATGCATGCGGATAATTATATGAGAGAGAAAAAATAATCTATAATAAATCTCAATAGCTATATTTAATGGACTTATCCAAACCAAAGAAAAACCTATAAGGTACACAGATTGGCAAGCAAATTAGATAGGATAACTTCATGGGAATGGTTCATAAAAAAAATACATAATTATTATACAAATAAACATCAAATGGAATCTATTTTATTTTATAATATTCCCCTAAGATTATTTTTCCTACAACCTCCCATGTTGGCCATACTAGGAATAAACTTGTTGACTGGTTCTATGTACATAGTGGAGTGATAGGATAGTAGAATTATTTTCGACGTTTTATTACACTATAAAATCCCTTAAAACATGTAATTTAGTATTAGGAAGATAAATAGTCATCTCAAAACCTTCTCCCACATGTCACACTCTCTCATGGGCTATACAAGTGCCAAACTCCTACTCTTTCCAACAAAATGACTCTTTCTTCTAAAGAACCTACTAGTTTTTAGTTAGAAATAGTTGAATAAGGAATAATAGGACACATTTAAAATGAAATAAAAATTTTACACTTAAATTTACCCAAGGAGGCCGTATAAGTCATTAAATTCCCCTTTTATTACCTCTAAATGGCTCAAAAAGACATACAGATAAAAATGACTAACACCAAGGCTAATATGACATGAAATGACATCAAAAACTTCAAATAAACCCTATGAATTAGTAATATACCACTAAAAAAACCTAAATATAATGTTTTTACCTATAGAGGTCCCAATTTGACCTATAGGGTCAAATTTGGTCAATAGATAGAGCATTCAAAATTCCTTCAAAGGAAGTGTCCACACAAAGCTCACACCAAAAGTACAAGGCATATTTACCTCAAAGAAATTGTTCCACCTTTTTGGCTAAGTGTTATTTATTTTGAGAGTTTTGTTTTGGGTCTTTTGGGCTAAGTGTTAGGAATTGTCTTGGATAATTTATCCCAAAAAAAATCCCCAAGGGCATTTCTTTGAGTAAATAGACCCCACAAAAGTCTCGAAAGTTATTTCTTTGAGAAATGAAACTTTGATAAAATCCCAAAGGGTATCTTTTCAAGCTAAGTTTTAGATGTATTTTAGGAAAATTATTTGCAAATTTTTTTTCCTAAAGGCATAATTATTTAGGGGGAAATGTCTGTCAAAAGTTTTGAAGGAATGAATTATTTCAAAAAAATGTCCAAAGCAAAAGACAAGGGTTATTTATTTTGATAAAATTGTTTGAATTTTTTTCCCAAAGGGTCATTTTACAAGGAAGTTGCCTTATAGAATTTTTTTTAAGGGCACTTTTTGAAGAAAAGTGTCCCAAACACTTTCCCTAAAGGGTCTTTTTCTTCATCGAAAGCTCCAAACAAAATTTCTAGAGGATCTTTTCTTGGGAAAATATACCAATGTAAAAGCTTTAAAGGGAATTTTCAAAGGGCAAATAGTTATTTCAAGAAGGCCAAATGGAAATTTTAAGGCCATAATTATTTTTATAAAATTTTCCCTTGACAATTTCTATGAAGGTCTGCATTTTTAGACATTTTGTCTAATACACAAAGCCCAAAGACAAGTTTCTAAATGGGAGGAGTCCATGATCTCAATTTCTTATCAAGGCTTTTAAAACAATTTGGGTTCACTTAAAGTGTAAATTTCCATTTACTAAAGATAGGACCAGAATTGCATAGCCCCCATGGGATACTAAGATTGCTTGAAATGGCTTAGAAGTGCATGGGATCCAATTGGTTATTCATTGTGTTCATTGAGATACTTGGGCCTAATAGCTAGAATTTTGAGTAGGCACTTTATTGACATCACCATTACCACATATGGACAAGTCAAAGATAATTGGTCATATAGGTTTGTTCAAATTTATGAATAGTTCTTATGTACAAAGTTCTATGTCCTATGATCAAGTGCATTAAAAGTTATGCAAATCCAAAGTAAACCTCTCAGTCAAAATCCACTAAGTTTCCATACTTATCCAATTTGTATGGAGCTTAAATAAAACTAAGTGATCATATTTATGAGGCCATATCTCACATGTTCATTAGTTACATGATAAAATGGTCATATGGATTTATTTAGATTGGACTATAGTTGCTACACGCTAAGATTTAGATCATCTACCAAAGCATGGTAGAAGTTATGCAAATGCAAAGTTAGATTCTTAGTCAAATTTCACTAAGTTCTACATACTTATCCAAATGAGCTCAACCATCACTAGGATGTCATGTATATAAATTTGAATAAGCCATCTTATGCATTTAATATCTTCACTCAGAAGGCTCCCAAGACCAATATATCAAATGGGGTTGTTTCTTTTGTCCTTAAGAACATCTCTTAAAAGTTTTGGTGCCTCCATGAACATTAAAATTTAGGTTATAAGCCTTAAAAATTGAGCCTAAAACATAAGATGTTTATGTTAACATCAAATTCAAACCCCAACAGATAATCATTGAAGTAAAAATATCTTAATGATAGTCATATGGATGTCAAATTTAAGTCCTAGAAAATAGTTATTGGAATTCAAAAGGCAAGATTTGATTGTGCAGATCAATCAAGTAGACATCCAACAACATGAGCTTGACTAGTATAATAATGGGGCTAGGAAAATTAATGGCTCACATTCAATCATGGATTTAGATTTAATGGCATGCAATCAAGTCAATAAGTTAAGGGGATTGAGAGGTCACCATATGGCATAAACATGTGAAGTAATAGACTAAAAACAAGATCCTAAGATTAATGAATGATTGATAAGTGGAATGAGTGTATTTTTTCATGTAAATCAAAATCAATAGTGCAATATGAATCAAGAGATTAATGATCCAAGCTAGTTTTTAATGGCCAATTAGATGAAGGCAAGCTCAAGTGACTTAGACGAAGATCAAAAAAGTAATTTTTGATGGGTCAAGTTAAACAAAAGGTATGAAGTTGAGTTAAATCATGGTTCAATTCAAACCAGAGCCAATGTTTTTGAGGATACCACCAAGGTGGACATTCATATCTCAATGGTTTCATCTCCAAAGGAAAACTACATGAAAGGGACCTTACTCACCATTATATATAATGATGAACTAGTGAAGAACATTTAGAACCAAGACAAAGCCATAATAGATTGATCTAATTATTCTAATCATATTGATGTTAGAATCCAACCTGGAATAGCTTGATCTCATCACTATAACTATTAGGGAAGATCAAGGAGGGAATGTTATAATTATGTAACCACTTGAAGTGACCCACATCAATCAAAAGTTCTAAAGGAGCATAATTTATATAAATAGTTTTAACTATGCAAACATTTGAACTGATTGATTCCCATTTTTTTATGCTAAGGCTCCCTTTCTCGTGTTGCCTTTATTCTATAAATATACATTTTCAACTATTATATAAAAAAACCACACCATATATGGTGAATCTTTGCTAGATTGATGTTATATTATTATTTTGAACATTAATACAAGTCTATTTTTAAGTTATTTTGAATAATTGTCTTAGTCTTCAAGTGATGTATGGTGATGAGAAGTGATAATTCTCTATCCTTCCTTCTCTTATCCTTTCATGTTTGATTAAGAGTTCTTACTCTAATAGGTCATATAGAGTGTAGTATAGTATCTAAATCTTTTTTTTCAAATGTACAATTTTCCTTTGAGTGTGAAATCTACCCTCTAATTCATTTACCTTGTGTTGCTCAAATATTGCCTTTATATTGAGATACTCATGTTAGAATCTATTAAAACTTAGAGACTAGTCTGTATGATTTGTTTCATTATGGTATAAATATGATGGTCATGTGGAAGAAATTATTGGTTCATCATCTCCTTTAGAGTAAGTTCAACTTATGAATTTTCTATCTATTTTCACCCACAAGTAAGTAGTAGTTTAAGTGATAAAAATTGCATGATATATTCAAGGAGATTGCCATTAAACCTAGAGGCTCATTTTTTATATAGGTACACCCACATACTTATAAATGTTCCCATATTTCCCAAATCTAAAAGAATCATAAATAGCCTCTTCTAGGGTGAAATATTTGGTGACAACACTTCACACTTATGAATTCATGGTAGAGTACATGGAAGATGATGAAAGAGTGCAGTCTAAGATCATAAACATCATCCACATGGAAGATGCTATATATGAAGCATTGAAAAACTTCAACAACAATTAAGATGTTATGAAGAGATGGTTCAACAAGCAAAAAATAATTAAAGTTTTCCAAATCTCAAACTTATTGCTACTATGGGGAAAGGCCAACAAAAAAAATGACAACATGACAAGTTCACCCCCCTCCAGATTGGACCCTATCAAGTAGTAAAGACACTACGTCAAAACACATTCACACTCAAAGATTTTCATGCAAATGACTTAGCCCTAACTATGAGTTGGAAATACATGAAGCATTAATTCTCTACTTCTCTATCTCAAATACCAAATGGAGAGTAATAACTTTTAGAGTTAGATTAGGTAAGAGTAGAATAATTTACTTTTCTATTTTGTTCTTTCTTGATTTTTGCATTTCATTCTTGCCTTACTTTCTTATTGTTTTCATTCTTGCTTTCCTTCTTTGTTTTCCTATTTGTTCTTTCCCACCTTTCATTTGTGTGTGTGTGTGTTTTTTATTGTGTGCTATAGTTTATCAATAAGTCCTCTAGATAATAAATCTTTGGCTCAATTTGTGTTAACATATTCCCAAAAGGGGAAGTAGGGATTGTTGATCTTAAACATTGGTAGTCCAAAATTTGGAAGCCTTTAGCATTGTTTTAATTTAGAAAATATGGGTGGGTTTAATTAGAAATTGGTTTTCATATGAATATCTTAAGTTACTTTAAATCTTTAATATAGCTCAAATGACTAAGCATTTACTTAAACATGAGTTTAAACCTATGTAGACCTTCATACTATCACTCAAATTCACTGAATGAATTTCCTAGGTATAACTTGTTATCTAAGAGAGAATAATGTTTAAATTATGTCTTAACACAATCCTTACACCTAGCTAATTTGGGTTCCCAACCATTCTAGTTTATGGATGTAGGTATAAAAAAATGATATACCAATGAAGTAAAATCATAAACTATTTCATATTCTATGAATTGTGATTTAGATAATCTTTATCAAGGGTATGGATAACTAGGTGGTAGTAGATCAAGGCCCAAAGTGGAGCTAAAGATATCTCTATCAAGGCTATAGATGTCTAGCTGACAACAAATCAATGCTCAAGCCATCCCTAATTTAACAAATTATTATTATTTAAATATAAATAATGCTTAATTAATTTCATGTTCTAATGTATTGAATCTTGAAATTTATCATTTATAAACCCAATGGCAATGGTCAATGAACTGTAAATCACACACACAATATGATTGTCTACAAGATTTAAACTCTATTTATAGATTGTGAGCTTTCATTTAGTTTTGAAAAATAGATTTAATACTAACTAAAAGTCATAATGTTATAATTAATTTATGATTCATCTTTGAACATAAGATTTATATTTTAACATTTTGCATTATTTCCTTGTAGAGGTTGCCATTTTTTGATGCTCAACTACCCCTATTCCTAAAATGCGGAACCTTCTATTTTGAATTTTCCAAAATGCCTAAGATGCCAAACTTGCTATGTAATTTTGTCTCCATAGAAATTGATTTAATACTTCATAACAATTTATGGTTTATTGTTCATTTTGAAATACTTATTGACACTCAAAGTTATTTAAGTTATTGAAATTTTTCTTCAAGTTCCATTTAAGCAATAGACTATTAACCATGAAATGATTCTAAACATGCAGATATGCCTTTGTTTAAAGTGTTCTACCTAATTTTTGAATGAACATAAACATAATAGATTTCACCAAATCCTACTGGACTGACCTTACATCCTATTTAAATCATTTACTTAGTAATTTTTCTTTAAATTAGTTTCATTTTACCTATGATGGGCATTTGATGTTTCCCAAAGTCTAACTTAACTTCTCACATGACTTCACAAGACATCAAAATTAATGTAACAATTTGAGACACCTCATGAGATGTCAAAATTAAGCTTGTGGCCTAAAGAGCATATAAGTCTACCTTGCCAGCCTTCATGATGCCTCAATGATTCATCACTCCATGCATGACACTTAGAATTAATTTATGAAGTCCATGAGCCATGTCGCACCATCCTAAGACCTCACAAAGTAGTTAAATATTAGAATTCAAATTTATATGCTATGTGTCAAGATCTTAGCCCATCCGATCAAGCCCATTTAATCTAAATAACCTTATGCCATACTACAATCCTAAAGGCCTATGAGATGTCATTATGTGTCCCCCTTACATTCATCTAAACCTGAGCAACCTTTTAATGTGATGCATGTTTCCTTTAGAATCATTTGAGACTAACACATGTCAACACCATGTTTTATTTGATCTAAATTTCATGAGATCCCACTAAATGAACACATGGATTCACCTAAGCCATCCGATCAAGGCTCAATGATATCAAATTATCCAAGCCCATTTTGAGAGTGGCAAGTGGTAGAATAATGAAGAGAAGCTTGAAATAATTATGTGTGTCCCCTTTAGACCCATGTGATGATGACACTTGTCATGCCCACACTTATTCTATCTAAAGAACCATTTTGTCACCTCTGAAGGCCTGCCAAAGCAACACATGTCCCCACTAGACCTATGAGATGATGCTACATGTAATTACCATGAATATTCAACCTCAAATCCACCAAATAATATCTAATATCAATAGGTGCCTCCACATAAGCCACATATTTCACATAAAATTATCATTAGTTACCCAAAAGTCTTCTAAAGGTGACACTTGTCCATGAAAGATTATAATTTCTTGTGAGAGAGCCACCCATCTAAAAATGGTCTCAATTACTTATAAAAGTTACAAGTGGCACTCATATAGCTAAATAAATTAGAGGGATCCACCCTAGAACTTACCATGAATCAAAATATGCCATGGGGTGCTAAACAAATGAGTCATCAAATAAAGCCACATCTAGAGCACCTGAGATCAATAAGAAGATGACATGTGTTCAAACTTGAGACAACCAAGAAAATTAATCATATTAGGCCCCATAAACACCAATTTGGATCCAAGCTGGCATACCACATGTCAAAATATGATGATCTTTAGCCTTAAATCTAAAATTTTTGATGAATCAAAGGTAAATTAGTGCTAAATTTAAATGTAGAGGTGACAATCTCACCATTAATGTGACACAAACTAGAATCACCATCAAACCTTGAATTAATCAAGGAAATATTTAAAAGGCTACTCAACTTGATAATTATTACCTACACTTATAGTTAAATCCCTAAGCATTTGATCTCTCTTTTATTTGCATTCTCAAAATTTGACCAAGCTTGAGCTCGTCTCAGATTGAACCTAGGCCACCATTATTAGAGCTCTAAAGTTGTAGATAATTATAATAAGACATGAATTTCCACCTATAGACACTATAAAAATGGCACAAATAAGACCTTCCACTTTTGGTAAGAGCATTTCATTTGAAAATGATGATTTATTATTTAAATATGGTAATTCAGTCATTTTTAAGGATATAGAGTTCCTCCCTAAGGCCATAAAGATAGGGGATAAGCATTATAGTAGTATATATTACAATGTTGAGGAAGCCAAAGATCTTGATGATTCTGAGACCATGCCCCACATCATTTAGCTCACCTCTAGCATAATAACAATCTAAACTACTAATCTCCATAAAGCCACAAAAAAACTGGAGGTCATGTCATGCACTATGCTAGTATACCACATATATGGGATGTCAAAATGTGAAGATGGGTTACTTAAATCCTTAAACCAATGGCTTCCAATTGCCTTCATCATTTAGCCTAGTTTTTAAAAATACTTTGACCTATCACTCCCATAAATGGAATATAACCCAAGCATCATTAGAAACTAGTATAAGGTGCACACTCTAGATAAAGTCCTAAATTCATGGGTAACTAACCTAAAGGGGATTATCTACATGAATGACCAGGGGGACCTACCTATCCAACAATTTAGAAAAGTGGTAAGGATTAGCATGGCCTTATTAAATAGGGTATTTGGTAATGAACATATTGGATATCCAGATATATGGGTGATCTAACTAAAGTAGCTAATCTTGGAGGATCAATATATTCCCTTGGGGATATTATTAGTGAAAATTTAGCCATTATTATAAATACACATTTAGAAATGGATATCCATTATATATGATGATATATATTTTGGATGCCATTTTTACAACTTTATAATTGGGTCCAAATACATGGTCCTTTGTGAATCAATAAGTTGTGCCCCAATCATTCTATGTATTTCACATCCACCACTTCAGGGATAATACCAAGATAATAGTAAAGGATTTATATCCCTTGTATATAATTCAAATATAAAATGTAAAATTCAAAGGTTAGTATTAAAAGTTAAGTAGGTACTAAGAGACATAGGCAAGTTTTGAATCTACCCCAATTGTATAGTCATCTGAGTATAAGGAGTAATGGTAGATCCCCTTAGGCTACCAAGGTATGTGCTAATGAAGTTGATAGAAGAGGAGATATCATACCAAATTCTCCATGGAATTGATGGCCTCTTCATGAAGAAAAGAATATGCCCCCCATAAGGATCCTTAAAAAATAGGGAGAGCTAAGGTAAAGTAATGGAAATATGTAATAGTGGAATGGAGGCATAGGGACTTGTACCTATTTCCCAAGGATGAATATAGAATGTGGGATCCAAACCAAGTCGTTAACAAACACCTCACCAAATTCAAAAGAGATGTGTCTTTAGAATAAAAGTGTTAGGATGAGGTGCATGATTGGATATACCTAAATATAATAAATGATGAGGTAATCATAAAAAATGTTGTAAGGAAGAATATACCACTTGAACTGGGCTTGATCAAGAAATGAGGGAAAAAGGCATAGAAAATTTGTATTTCTCACTAACTCAAGATAGCATATTTAATAATAATTATAAGAGAAAGAAGAAGAGGATAATGTTCTTGTTATCATAAATAGACCCTATAGGCCCCCACTTTAAGCTAATCCAAGTGGTCAAGACATGAATTTGAGCTCTAATAAAGGAGAGTTAAGCTACTATCCTAGCCCCTCATAAGAGGCTATAATGTCCATTGTATGTATTAAGGAAATTATCATAGAAAACTTGGGCCAGTCAAGTCCTAATGTCATTGATCTTGAGGAAGATTCCCCATAAGGAATCAAAATTTCAATGGAAGGAATCCAGGCACTAGTTGGGATAACTATTGATAAAGTATACACAAGGAATAAGTCTCCCAAGACCATAATGAGAGGAGCAGTGTCTCCTTCATTAGATTCCCAAACTCCCAATCTAAGTATTACAACATTTCCTTACTTCCTTATTATTGGAACATTCGCAACTACTCATGTTTCTTTGACTACTTACACTCCCATGTTCACATCCCAAACCATTGATTCCATTAGGGACACCATTATCCAATTCATCTCCCCTGCCACTACCAACATTCAACCTCCACTGACCTCCCAAAGAACTAGTGTTACCCAAGCTATGGGTGTTTCCCCTTATAAAGATAACACCACTAGTGCATCACTCACCCTTGGCTCCGTTGCATCCATAAAACAACTTAAACCCATTCCAAAATGATTCACCTTGTAGAGGCCACTTCACCATACCATAATAGCCAAAAATAAATGGGACCTCAACACTACCCATATTTTTTCTCAATATGGGCCTTGCTAAGTCATTGTTTGAATCATTAGGAACATTGGACTAAACTAATTTTTATATCCTAGCGATGGCCTTAGCTTCTTCTTCTTTGCAATAATTCTCACTACAACCACCTCCCATTTATCTAGTAGCTAGAACCACCCTAAATTGGGTGATAAATATGATGTAGAAAACAAGGTAGGGGGGCCTCAGGTAAGCCAAGTTCCAACCCAAATTGGGATGAGGATTGATCCCACCACTGACACCATAAAGAGGGTAGTCCAAAGATAAATGGAGAAACCACAATCAAGATCAAATGTGATAAATGAGAGTAAAGAGACACTCTTTAATTTGATAAAAAAGATGAAGGCTGACCCTAGAGAGGTGTAAGAGTATGTAAAGGATTTGATATATGTAGTTCAAGCACAAGAACAATAAACTATTACCTTAATGAAGGGGATACAACAAGAGTTAAAGAGGCTAAAAGAGTAAACATTGCCTACTATGCCAGAAGTCACTTTGATTTAAATAATCAATATTGTGATCAATGTTTTCAATGTATACAAAGCTATGAAGAAGAGATAAGGATATGGGATCCATCAAGCCAAGGTAGTCATGAAGCTTGACCAAACTCTTACACTCTATGACACCAAGTTAGCAAACTTGGTAAGAGTGGAGAGAAGTAACAATTTTATTAAACTTAAAGTTTTACTTCTTGAATAAATTGTGCCTACATAGACAATCCTCATGAATAGGAGGAGGATTTTGAAGACATGGTTTTATCAATTGATGATAAAAATAAATCCTTCGAGAAAAATGAGTTCAAGATAGCCCACTTATTGAAGAATGCCATGATCATTAAAGTGACCAATCCTGACAGATCCTTCATGGAAGATCAAGAGTTTAGGATATCGATGAAGGTCTTCATCACTCAATTCTAGTAATATTTATCAATTGAAAAGACAACTATAGAGGTGATAGACATTATGGCATTTTCTAATCAAAGGATGCAAAAGGTAGAGGAAATAGAAGAAGCACTCAGGCCAATACTCATAGAGCATGGAAAGTTAGTCCAAGACATACCTAATTTGTTTAGTCTAATGATCTTGGACTTTTATCAAATAGATAAATAATACTAGGCATGTGATGATGTACTAAAGAGGAGTCTGAAAAGAATCAAAAGTAGTAGCAATCAAGCTATCAACCACCTCTAAGCCCTTATAAATATTCTATTATGTCTTATAATTTTGAGTTGGGAATATTCCTTTGAAATGTAGACATTCCATCCACTTGGTTGTATTTGGGCATCACTTGTGGCCCACTTGAACACATCTTAGGTATTTTAAGCCTATAAATAGGGGTCCTCCCATCATTTTGTAAATAAAAAATAATTATTTGCAAGAATCAATACAAGAGAGCCAAAGAATTTATGAGATTATATGTAGTTCTTAATAATTATTTTTTGTGTTGTTGATCCTCAAGTTTTTGATCCCTGATTGTTTCTTTTTTTAAAATTAATCTATAAATTACACTTTATAGATGCATCTATTAGTTTGAGCTTAAGACTAAGTTGACTAATTTGATATTATATTTACTTTATTTCCTCTCATTTTCAACTAGATGTGTTGTGAAATTTACTGTGAGTGAGTTATTTTAATGCAAAGTATGTTGTTAGATAAATAAATTTTCTTCCCTTAAAGATTTAACTACATTTATTTAGCTTTGAGCATTATGCTAGGGCTGGTAGATGTTAGTTTCATGTATTTATCTTATAAGTTAGTAGAATTGGCATCTTTGTTTATCTTAAGCATAATCTCTTTTATTCCCTACCCTACTCTCCTTGGGATCCACCAATGAATCACTTAATCATAAATCATGATATATATATATATCCATTTTTCATTGGCATTTTTGGAAATAATTGGCAAAAATTAAGATAATTCACAAATATTAGCTAGAGACTATGTCACTATATAACATTTGTTGTCCCTACAGTAGGGTCTGCTTGTAAAATTTGAAGTGGTGATCACATATCTTCTATATGTGGTATTCTAAGAAATATTTGTATAAACAACTCAAACCCCAAGTCATTCCAAGACATAAAATTGAGTTGATTACTTTCCCCTTATTCCCTAGTGACATAAGGAGCACTAAATGTGCATCAATAAGTGGTAGTGGTGTTCCTATTTAGATTGATAATCTTGGGACCTTTGTTATTTATATAATTCAAACTTTAATTTTGAGACCCCTCATTATTTTATTTTGTGGTAATGATGAATATATTGGTCCTATATGTTCACTAACCACTATCAATGGTTTCTTGGTCAATTCATAAGGTGCTCTTAATATCTTATTAATAGGATTGACATGGGAATTTATAAACATTTTCCCTCATCTCCTTGTTAAGGGTATAGAGTAAGAGGTCACATAGTTATTTTTTATCCATGTTTGGCATATTGGTAGAGGAATATAAGACCTACCACCATCTTATGATGACATGGGTAGTTAAATCATTATGTTTTTATTTGATGTGTAAAAACTCTTGTATGCCAATTTTAATGAGCTTTTTCATATTAAAACCTCTTACAAACTCAGCCATGAGTTGGAAAAATGAATGTATAGACCCCTAAGGAAGGTGTTAGTACCAATCAAACACTATTCCATCTAAGGATTTTTGGAAAATTTTGGCAACAACCCCATCTCAAGGTAAGATCTCTTTGATAGTCATAGTGTATGCCTTTACATAAACATTTGGATCTCCCCCCTTTGAAATTGGGAAGGTTAGAGAGGGGATGAGGGAGAAGAACCCCTCGTATGCTAAGATCAGGAAGCTCCTTAAGGTAATCAATGTAGGTAACCATGCTATTATAGTGTATTATTTTTGTGGTAGGACTAAATTTGAAAGGTGGGATTATAGATGGATTTTTTTGATAATGACTACAAGGGATAGAAGAAGCTTGATAAGGCAAAGTGTAATAAGTCATGAAATAGTTATTCAATTGAGTAGATTTGGAATAAATATGTAAGTAGGTGGAGGATTATTATATGTAGGAAGACTAATGGTTTTTTATAGTGGGGTATATGTGGTTTATAAGTAACCAATTCTATATAATGTGGAAAACATCTTATCTACTAAGGGGGAGCGTATGTGGGAGGTAAGTAACTTAGAGTTGTGAAGAATGGTAGATTTTTGGCTACCACATCATTTTAAAAAGGTGAAGTGTAAGTTTATATTCTCTAATTGGGGTTTGAATATGAGTTTTATAGGATGGAAGGAATTTAGAGGCATATATATTAGGGATCCCATGATTAAGGATGTCCCTAAGGGGTTGATTATATATATATGTCTTGGCAAGGGCACATGTTCCCATTATGGTGAAAACATGTAATTTTTTTTGTTGTGGAATTTAATGAATCATTGTTTGAATAGGATAAAGATAAATATGAGCTTGTGTAAGAGAATTTGGGCCCATCCCCCAACCCAAAGTTTTTCAGTTGTTCTCCAGGTCATGAATCAGACCTACTAGGGTGTTGATGATTTGGTTTAGGCCATCACTAGTGTTAGGCCTAAGAGACTCATGTATAAGATGGTAAAGGGTTGATATTGGTTAGTCTAATGAGGTAGGTCTAGGGTGGGAACCCCAAGATTAGTGTTCATGGTTTTTACTAGTGGGTTTGAGGCATATTGACTTATGTTAAGGCGATGCATAGTCTCTTATATACAATTAACTTGATCCTCGAAGTGGTAGATCCTTTCAATATAATGATCATATTTAGAAATGTTTTTTATGTATAATATTTGTAGGTTTATTAATGGCCTATTGGCCATTGAAGGAGTGACTATGCCTCCTATATTCAAGGTTATAACATTAGATTCAAGATGATTACTTGTAGTTTTTAATACATCTCATATCTCCTAAATAGAGACTCCACTTTTGGTTTGGGTGTTAGGATGAGAGTAATAATAAAATTTGTAGTATACATTGGCGTTGAAGTTTGGATTATTACAACTCATCAATAAATGATCACTAGAGTTGAGTTTGATTATCCTATAGTACTTTAGGCTGAGAGATCCACCTATGTCATATCTATACATATTCTAGGTGTATATGAAGACTTGTAGAATAAATGGGAGAGAGAGGGAAAATATAAATGGTAGAAAGAATGATAATAATAAAGGGATAACATAAAATATAGAATTCATTTATATTGGGTTCACTAATTTATGTACACATGAATAAAACTTATTAATTTATACACTCGACTCCCAAAGGTTAGGTCGAGGTAACCGATGTAACGAATGGGTTATGGATAAGGTTATGGGTTAGATTGGTTATTAATTGAAATGGAATTAAAAATGAGTGGTGGAAAGGGGTTATTGTGATGTAACCAAAATACATTAGTAGCATTGTAATTCTCAATGAGAGCATTAAGTAGTGCAAAAAAAGAGATCTAGGATCCTTCAATATTTGAGATTATGAAGAGGCCAAGCTTCTAGTTGATGTTAGGTCTAGGGAAATGAGGTACTTTAGGTTGAATTATTCATGGAATGAGATCAATTTTTTTGGTTTGGGTATGTCTAGTTAATTTCATATACAAATGTAAATGATATAGGAGGAGGCTAGACCCAAGGAGAAAAAGAAAGAGGGTGATAGTGAGGATATACGATTGAATAAAGTTATATTATTGACCTCTATTTTAGATGAGGATAATGATTAGTGGACAGGGAACTTGTTCTTATTCCTTTAAGTCATTTAAAGAGTCAACAATGAGGTGGGGGATTAGGGTGGAATGAAATACCTCTCTCCTAATCTTAGTGTTGACGTCAAACTATATGTTAACTATAAGACTAGGTGGTCTAACCCTAGGGAAAAGACCCTTTCTAATAAGACTAGGTATTATAAGAAGTGTCATCCAATATGGATTAGGAAATGTGTAATTTTATGATATTATTTGGATATATTGTGATTATTTTTTATTATTTTAGTGTTAACTCACCCAATTTCACCCTTAGGAAAGTATTCTTTAGACTTATCCAAGTTTGGGGTAACATGGGATTAGTCCAAGCGTTGTGGGTGAATATGGATGGAATAAACCTATAGGTTATGGGGCTATCTCTGTTAGTGTATAAATTGAGTTCAATTCCTAAGACTACTAACTTGTTGGGGTGAAAATGGAGAGAAAAAAATGAACTAAAATCTAAACAAAGGGAGGTGATTCACCGATATTGACTTATACATTCTAACTAATCCTTAATCAACACTTTGTTAACCAAGCAAGGACTAATGACTAAAATAATCTTTATAATGAGATACTAAAATAATTACTTCATGTGAAGGATATGATTTATGTATACAATTTTAAGATAATGGATACAAGGTCTATTGAAGGCATTATTAACCAAATTACTCTTTAAACATAGTCACCAACACTTTAGCACATCACATGACCTACATAGAATATCATCCTATGAACTAGGTGAGGAAAAGGACATACAAAGGTGAATGAAACTTCATGATTTCTAAAAATCATGAAACATATACACATTAATTCTATTAAATAAATATGAAACATTCCTTATTTATTGATTTAAAAGGTTTGCATGATATAATTTGGGCAAAGTTTCATCATACCTAGCTAAGGAATGAATAAAATGGCATTAGAGCCTCATTATATAGAATAATGAACAAGGAGGAGATAATAAGGCATGGAAAAGGCATGTAAAGGTCATGAAGGACCATAGCTCATTTCATTGGTAGTTACAATCAACCTCCACACTTCTCCCATGAGTTGCCTTAGTAATGAGTGGTCTTCAATGAGCCTTTTGAGGCATTGGATGTCTATTTTTGGCCAAGGTTGACCTAATACTTAGGATAATTATGCAAAACTAGTCAATTCCATTTGATTTTTATAGTTACAAGGCATTAATGTGGTTTAATTAGGTCCCTTGATGAAGCATCTAATAGCTACCTACTTCTTGCATGCTAATATGACTTGGAGAACTATCCCATCCTTCATGGTTTATAGGAAATGGGAACGATCACCTATATGATGAAGTTAAAAAAATTTGATCATTTAAATTTACTCCATAGTATCCATTTATGCCTATGAACATCTCCCTTTGTTGACCAAGTAGGCCTATTAGGTAATTAGGCCTAGTTACTTGGTTGATCACTACTTGGATGACCATGGGGATTGAATAAAACCTTCAATATGAATAATTTATCCTATTTAAAGCTTGAAAAAATATATTATACCATGATGTATTCCTCCCAAGCATTGCACACCTGAAACTCTACCTTACTTAGGTGACTAAGTCACCTCCCACTAGCACATGTAGACTGCCTATTTAGTGAAGACCTATATAAGTATTTACATGAAGTATTTTGAGAATTTTTTCACTTAATAAGTTATAAGACACCTCATACTATCTTTCCAAATGATCTTCAAACTTTCACTGATTTATGCACCTTGGATTTATCCTTTAACCTTGCCAAAATAGTGTTATTGAGAGGTTTGTACAACTATTTGTATTGACCAATGCTATAGATGGGATATAATCAGAGTGTAATATATATCAAAGAATATACCAAGCCATTATAATTTAGTTGGATGAAATGTCTTCAATATTTTATCCATTGGGTCATTATTAGGGTTTTAGGGAAGTTTAAAGGGGTTTAGGTTCTTAGCAATGGTTTACAAAGGTTAAGACCTTAACCTATGAACTAGTGATACTAATTTATTATAGATAAGGACCCTAAACTTTACCCAAGTTCTTAGAACCCCATTTAACTATTTCATACAATTATGAGTTCATCAAGTTACTCCTTAGGTGATAATTGTGCATTATGTGCATTGTCAAGGTATTTTTAGGCCAAAGTGACCAACTCTTATCTTTATTTTGTAAGCCAATATTGCTTACACATATGAGATTCATTTATATACATCTCCATGATGGTTTTAGGTCTTAACTAACCCCCATTTTCCCTATATTTTAACATTCAAGCAATCATGCCTTGAGAAAGGTGTTAGATCAATAAGCCTAAAGGTAGAGTTCCTAAGTTTTGACTTTAAAATGGAATGGTGAGGGTACTTGAACACCCTTTATGGTATTAAATTCATATTTGAGGGCCTTTAGATCATCTATATTAGATTTATTAATCCACTTAATTCTTATTTATGTACACATAGTCCTCTATATATGTACTTAGGCATGTTTTCAAGTGACTATTAGACATGGTGTCCTATATAGGTGGATATTCTAAAACCCTTTGAGACCTTTGGATCTCCCTCCTGAAAAATGTGTAGAATGTGCAGACCCATTTTAATCTCTTACATATAGGCTTGGATCAATCTCTCTTATACTTGATCGATACAACATATACCATGTATATGCTAACTATTATAACATTTGGGTACCCATGTGACTTGGAGAGACCATGAATAATCTTTCAAGGACAAACTACCTCATTTGGAGGCATTTAAGGGTGTAATTTCCTCATCATGTTTTAATCCAGGTTTAGAGAGGGTTTTGGTGGCCTACCATCTTAATGATGGTTTAAAGAGTACAACTCTCAAAGCCAAAACCTTTTGCCATTTATGTTTATCTAATATACCCCTTAAAAACACCTAAAATTTTCCTAATCCCATGCATATTATATAATTATTATTGAGTGAAAATTGGTGAATTTTGAGTTCTTTACTAGGCATTCTATGTAGGTTATAGTGTTAAGGATTGTTCATAAATATGGGATCCTTAATACAACTCTTTCCTCCATGTATATTGAGTGCATAGGTGTCCTCGACTCCCCCTAAAATATTTGGGCCCAAGTCACCCTACCATGTGAGATATGAGTATTTGAGTTGGTAGATTGACCTGCCTGGTTAGGGAAGTGGAGCTCAAGATGGGTGGTAGGACCAAATTTGATTATTTCCTTGTATTAATCTATTATAAATTCCTTATTTATGACCTATATTTAGGTCTTATAGAATTAGAGTGAGTTGTAGAACCTCAAGTCAACTGTAGGTGAATTTATAGCCTCAATGTTATATTAACACATTTATTAATATTATTCCCACCATTTATACTTGAATTAAACTACCAATACCATCATCTCTATCTCATTCTCATGTAGGCTTACTCTAACCATTACTATTTAGTATAAGTGCTTGAACTAGTTATTGATGGAGACCTAAGTAGTCCATTATAGCTCTCTATAGTGATATAATTAGGGAGATCAAGTAAAATTTTCTCAATTTATGACCATAGAATTTGGGCTTGGCCTCCTCAACCCTACTATCTAATCCCACCTATATAGTCATACATAGGCCTATGTGTCCTAAGTGTTTAACCTAGACTAGACAACTTCTTGGCTTGATCACACCCTTGTGAATACTAAGGAAGATGAAAATCATTAAAAAGGGGTGATATGATCACTATTTATCCTTGTAATTCATATCAATTAGGAATTCTAATTGGCTAGGTAAATTTGAATGCATCTAAACTACTACCCATGTCTGAGTCAGTTTACTTGGTCATACTTTCAAAACTTTTTGTCATTGGCAACATGATCTCTATGCTCTAACCACCACATTAGTATAATTTCTCTCCTCCATAGAATATTTCATATCATATTAAAAATTTTAGGTAGACCATTTGTAGTTATAATCTTGGTGATCTCAATGTGTAACTGCTAATGGAGCATTTTCATAGGATGAATTGAGTGGAAGGAGGGCTCCCATATCATGTTTGAGACCTAGTTGACCTAGTTTGAACCTCAATATCTCTCCTTAATATAATAATATTTGTATCCATGTACCATCCTTGTATTTCATAGGTTTAATAGAATGGTGGTCTAGGAGAACACTTTTAAGGCTAAGTTTGAGTTGACCTTATAAAATTGGTTATAGTTCCTCAATAGTAATCAACTTGAAGGGCCTTTTTCTCATAGTCTCAATCATTATTAATAGTACTATGAAATAATTTGACCTTGTTTCCATGATTTTGGTTTGGGAATAAGGTTTTAAACTATAGGTGATGGTCATAGGGTCTGATGGATTTTTAAAATTGGAACTCAGAGCTTATTATGAGGTGAATTTGCTTGGTGAAACCATTAGATAGAAGAGGTTCCTTGAGAGGTTTATATGGAATATTTATTCTTTATCAAGATGAACTATTGGGACACTAAACAATCATATTCATAAACTCAACAAGACAATGAATTTGAGTTTCTTTATTCAGAAATATGGACTGAAAAATTGAAACTAGGATTCTACGAATACCTTAAACTTTTGAATGAATCTTAAACTCTACTAAACATGTATATGAAGGTGTTAGGAAGCTTAATTTATAGTTCATTAGTCTTGAGGTCCATAATTAAGCCTTTTTCTTGTGATAAATGGATTATTATACATGAATACAAAACCTTTGTTGCCTCTATGGTGTCCTATTGACCCCCAACAGCCATCACCATAGAACACTTTATTCTATGTAGGCAATCCCATTTGAGGGAAATGTCTTAGGATATTTGAAGGCCCATTGGTGATAAATTACACCATAAATGATTATAAAATTTAATATATCTCTTGAAAATACATCATCATAATTAATAGGTTGTCCTTGACATAAATCATACATTGAAAGTTTCTAAAATACCATGAAAAACATGTCTACAGTCTACATATGTGACTATATGAAGATATATTTTCTTCAAAAGCCTCACACATGCCAAGTTAGGGTTTAAGGTGAAGTAATATGACCTTGAAGGATTTTATAAGACATCCATAATCATCATTTTCATCAAAAAAGCCCAAAATGTGTTGAAATTATTCTAATGTTTACCCTATGTGGATGTAGAAGACCAGTTTGACTACACCAATTTCTTAACCATTATTCATAAATCATAGGTAATCATTATACAAACCAATTATAAGGATCATAAGTCTATTACAACCCCTTCCTCTATCCAAGATCTCAATTTGCCATCTTCTCTCTCATGTCTATACTGAACAACTCCCTAAGGTGTTATCCATGGATGCTAAGGAGGATGATAGGAAGGAGGGGTTATTTTTTGACCTATTTTGACTAAAAAATCTAGATTATCCTACCTAATGTTTTAACTAAATACCTTATATATCCCTAACATTTATTGACCATGACCATATCATATGGATCCATACTTTCATAAAAATACCTATAAGACACTAGTTTCCTACATTTTCTTAGGTTTCAGACCTTGAAATGTTATTGGTGGGAATGAGGGAAGAAAGGGGTCAAAATTCAATTCAAAACATGAAGTACAGATAGGGGAAGTTGAAGAGCCACTATTTCCCATGTGTGGGTCCCTTTAGTGGAAAATAAAGCATTTGAATTATGAAAAGACATCCCTTTGCATATGAAACCATTTGATATGGAACTATGGTATTTATGGAGGCCTTTGAAGGTGTGATTGATGGTTTTAGTGGTATTTTGGGGTCAAAATAACATCATTTTATGGTTAAACACCCCTTTTAAAGGCAATACATGCAATCTCAAGTGAAATTTTAAATGGAGGTTACCTCAATACCTGTTAAAAGACATTAAAATGTCTTAAAGACCTAAAAAAAGTTACCACATATCCATTATATCATATTTAACCCTATGGTCATGACATACTTTATAGGCTTTCAACATATTTAGATGGATTCATGATAGGTCATGAGATGCAACATTGGGGCATCTTTAATGTGAATAAGTTTAGACCATTAGGACCATCACAAGGCCTATTATGGATACCTATACATAAATAATTATAAGGAAAACACATGACACAATCTCAAATAGGGTGTAAAAGACAAATACCATAACATACCTAGACATATCACCTCACTTGACTTGTTGCCTTGACATGATGACCTATGATCCTCCTTTTAAACTGCCTTGACACTTCAAGAAGCATGATAGAGTGACCAAGTTAATTTTAGGTACTCATGACACAGGTTGACTCCAAAAAATACTCAAGGGTATAAATAATTAAACATTTAAAATCAATCTTTTGTTTAGCTTGTGTGATTAGATAAGGATTTTGATAGTGTTTTTATTTGTTTTTCTAATGTTTAACTGAAATGGAAAATAATTGCTTGTTAAAATTAAATAATTAAAATTAGAGATAAATAATAAAACTAAAATTAAATAAACAAACATTTTTTTATTTAATTTTTCAATAAATTTTCAATGCATACAAAGTGAGTGAGAGAGAGAAGATATATTCTAGTTATGCAAATGTTGATTCTTAACCTTTATAGATGCAAGCTATATGAAGTTATTTTTATATTTTTTTATTGATATGTGAGTAGATATAAGATTAAAATTATGTTTTATGAAAAATAAAATTATTTAATTAAATATATAAGTTCAAAATAGAAATACTATGAGGTTAGAGTTTTCTTTCACCCAAAAAAGTCAAAAACAAGTTTTAAATCTTTCTATGTGTTACACACAAGCTATGCACAATATATTGAAATTGAAACAAATTTTATAAGTTATGATTTATATAATTAAATTAATTAAATCAACATTCTTAATTAATCTAAGTGATTAAAATCAGAAGCATAATATCACAACTTATTCACCTAGGTTTATCTAGAGTTTTGCTACTCACTAGTTCATTGTTTGAGAATGAAAACAAACTTGTTTCAAGATTGAAAACTAATTAATTAAATGGATGTAAATGTATGATGTATTATTTGAAAATAACAAAGGGTTTAAATCCATTTTTTTTTGTGAAATAATTTATTGAATGAATACAAGTAAATAAATAAAATTAAATACTATTTTTGTACGAGGACAGGAGAGAAAAGAAATATTTTTCCTACCAGAACCTTTTTTTTTCAAAATAAATATTTAAGCTAATAAAATAATGAATTAAAATTTAATATAATATAATAAATTAAAAAAAATAATAATCTAAGAACCTCCAACTTGGTCTTGATGTAGACCAATTGAAAGAAAGAGATTTATTGTACTATGGTTATTAGTATGCTAGATTCTTTACATAAGTAAAGATTTTAGGAACTCTATAATAAGGAGGATGAATAAATGACTATAACAATTGGGATAATAAGAGGAGAAACACAAATCAAACTAAGGAACAATTTATTGTGGTTGGTTGAAGACACCATTTTCAAAGACTTAGTTACAAGAATAATGACTCTTCTTGTATATAACTATGTAGTTGAACATGAAAGAAAAGATCCAAATAAATTATATTAATATGGGTATGTAAAGGCTTCAAAAATCTTAATCTCTAATTAAAATTTTTGGATCCAAAATCAAGCCAAAATTGGCTTACTTGTAAAAGAGTATTAGAGCTTGCATGAAGGTGTTTAATTAAGTTGAGCTAGGATTTAAACTTAGGAGGGACTCAAAATAATAGGAAATAGAAGAGGGAATGAGTTGGGCCTTATTGAAGGCAAAATTATGGTGGAAAAATTAAAAAGTGTGATAAAATTTTTGCAAAATGTGTCAATGAATGAATCATGTAATCCAAAATTAGAAGGCAAAATAATGGTGATAGAACTAACCTTATTTTTAGGGGTGGTTATGTAACTGACACTCTTGGGGATGAAATTACCTTTATAAATTACAAAACCACTCATGTTTTAAAACATAAGTTCTCGTTTAGGACATAATTTCCATGGTTTTTTCCACAACCACTATGATGAGCCCATTACCAATGGGGTAGTTCTTTAACCTCATAGGGTGGTTTTGTCACCTAATAGGGTAGTTTCATCACTAATGAGAAGTTTTTAAAAATAGGTTGAGGGGAGATGCAAGGGGCCAAATAAATGGGAAATGAGGGACCTAGAAGAGAGAGGGAATAAAAAGAGGAGATAGTGATACAAAGTTCTTATTTGGGTGTTATTAAGAGGTCATTGCATCATCACTGGACCTATTATGTCAAGAATATTACATTGTACAAAAACTAAGTGCATACAAAAACATTGAATCCCTTTTAATTCATATTTTTATGTCTTTTCAACATTACTACCAACTTGAGGCTACATGGCTTTTTAAATGCAATTTACCCTTTTGTGGAATTTTAAATAAAAAAGTTTATTAATATGGCCTTCATCATTTTGGGCCCCATCACACATTTTATGATTTTTAAGCCCATCATACTAAATAAAAATAAAGGAAAACACAAATTTTAAGGCTAAGTTTTAACATGAATTTTTTCCTGACTTACTATACACAATGGAGAAGGTTTCATGGCTTGATTCCTTACTAAAAAATTCTTGGACATTCTTGTTATCACTCTAAATTTCACCCTTAAGGAGGTTGTTCAATCCTTACTCATTGAGATGATAGCATAGAGACACCTCTAGGTTGTGGGTGGCCTAATTGTTGAGGTGAATATCTAGATTATGGATACTTCCCTTGATATATCACCTGAAACTAATACTAAACCTATTTATTTCAAGTAAAAGAGAGAGAGAAAACTAAAAACAAATAAATGGGAGGTGATGGACCAAACATAATCTCCTCCACTTGCCTATAGTGCACTAAGAACATGAATTAAGACTAAATATAATCACACAAATAAATAGGATTCTCTAAGCATTAATGTTTCAATATGAAGGTTATGATTAAGACACTAACTGAGAAAGATTACCAAGATTTTTCCTAAGTGACACTAGTGAACATTTTACATACTTATCAATTATAAAAATATGTAACACACTTCATATGACCTTATAATATAACTAACAACCTACAAAGAGGTAATAATATAGGATAAATGAAAAGAAATTGCAAACATTATCACTAATATTCATCAAACTACCATTCACATACGATCATAATAGAATTGAGAAGGATAGAAATTAAAATATATTCACTTCATGGTCAAAGTAATTTTTTAATTTTATCAGTGCTTCACCATACTTAGAATAATGATGCAATACAATCCATTCAAGCCCAACTTTATAGAAGAAATAATAAGAAAGATAGAGAAAGGAGGTGCCAAGAGTCCATCATGATTGTAAATCTATCATAGGTCAGTTACAATCTAGGGAAAAAGTCCAAAAATATTTATATTTTTCATAATGTTCTCCCTTTATTTGATGATGTAATTCACAAATTTTCATAGGAGTGACACATCAAACTTCTCTCTTAAAACTGCCATCTCTTGTTCTTGCTTTGGGTAGTTACAAGTTCACTCATCTATAACAAGTTGCAAGCTTCCTAACATTTGTATTTTCATAGGAAACTTTCATAATAATTTTTATGTGTGTTATGTCCTCTTATGGGCCTTCAATACTATATCCAACATTAAGATCAGCTTGAGAAAGCTATATCACATGTTTTAGATCTCTCATCACCATGAAGCTAATAGAATCACCATATAACTAACCCACCAAACTACCTATAAATTTGAGACATTGATTTAATTAATACTTTGAGAGTCCTTCAATAGTTATCTTAGGTTTATACATGGATCTTGAACCTACTCATTGCATGAGATGACCTTACAAGGCTTACAACATCATTTTCATTTTATAAGCAAAGAGAAGTCTTCATTGTGTTCCTAGTTTCTTTATTGAAACATATATTATTAACCATAATATATCCTAAAATGTTTTTATGAGACCATGGTATGAATTATCCCAAATCTCAAGAGACCTATCTAACTAATTAAAATGCTTAGATAAATCTAAAACCATGTAAACTAATAAAAACGTGTAGGTTTTAGGCTCATTTCTTGTATTTTCTCATTCACACATGACAAAAAATGGATCAAATATATTATTATAAGAATTATAAAGGTAATAAATTTGTTTTAAATTAAATTTTAGTGATTTATATCCATTCAAACCATTATTTATTCCATTGATCTCCTTAAAGGGCAAAACTAGCAATTTTGGTGTGTCAACACTCTTAGAAATTATTCATAAAGTTAGGTACCTTGATTGGTGAACTAATTCCAAAATTTTATATTTTATATATCCTAATAAAATATCCAAATATCACTCTACCAAATGCATCTCCTCATCATACTTCTCTCATTTTGAAATTGGCCTTTCTGACTATGCAAGCCCATTCCATGAGGTCAAGATGAGATTTTGAGCAAAAGGCATCATAAAAATGATTTTTTTTGCTTTTAAATTATCTTATGAGGTATAAAAAATTTATTTTAATGTATTAAATTGTTTTTAAAAATTTATTTATTTCTCAAATATCCCTAAAACTTGATTTATCCATGCCTAGGGTTTATAGGCAGTTTAACAATTCTAACCTTAGTGACCCTTTTTTGAGGATTTGTTATCTTTCCAAGGAATGTAATAAATTTTTAGGAATTATTAATGGCACATTAAATATTTAATATCCATATAAACCTAAATATTAAAACAAAAATTTCATGTTCTCTTCATGTCCTTGAATGCAGGCATGCAACTCTCTTTTAGGCTCAAGACCTATTTCAAATATGTTTCTTTCAATTGACACATATACTTGTTAATAATTTGAGTGGTATTGATGATGATATGTATTATTTATTTGTTTTTTTAGGTTTATTTATCCATGGATAACAACACAATACTTATATTTATGAAACCTATACACATGTCATCTTTGAAAGCCTATTTTCCAAGCATACACAATCCTTTAATCAACTATGTTCTTTGTCTATTTTTTATGTTTCATATTAATTTTAGAGATTTAAATAAACTAAAATACCTTTATAAATGTTTCCCATACTAAATATAAATTTTAAAATCTCATGTCTAACACAAAAGTGCATTATCTCTATATTCTTATAGGCAGGCATGTAGGTCCCTATTTGAAGCTCAAGATCCACTACCACCTTATTCTTGGATTTGATATTATAATTTTAAAGAAATTAAATGGTGTTTAATATAATTTAGATTCATTTTTATTTGTATATAACCTATTAAAGTAATATATAATATAATATTTTGTTAAAATCCTTTTGTTCTAAGATTGCAGATTTAACACAGTCTGCTTGTAGGTGTATGATTGTCTTTCTCCATTGTCAACTTGATCTTGCATGATCATGTAGGGTTTTAGAGTTATAATTTAAATTAATAATAAATTTTAGAATATATAGAGAACATTATTAATGTTATCTTATCGTAAACTCTATCATTTCCTTTTTCCACCCTTGAAACTTGTTCAAGAACTCTATACCCATGGCTTTAAGCCTATCACTTGTTACTTATATCAAATATGATAAAATAAGGTATGATAAATTATTATATGACATTATTTATGTGATTATGTATAATTAATAGTGATATTAGTTTCTTAAGGATTGGATTATAAAGACAAAATTGCTTCTCTAAGCTTTTATAGGCCTAATACCTTTTCTAGGAGGTCTTAATATTCATTTGATGATTTATACTCTTTGAAAGGAATAAAATAAATCCTAAAATATTCCTTAATGTTTACACACATTTATTGACCTTCCACATACTATGATAAAGACAAAACCTTGCATCTTCTTTACCTTTTGCTAGTAGGTCTATAGGTGCCTCTCTCTCTATGTTTACACCCTTTTGAAGTTTGTTCTTGAGCAGGTATTGACCAACCCAAGGTAATATCCAATCATTTGAGAGAAATTTGGGTTATATTTATGTTTTTTTTAAGATCCTTTTCACTAAAAAACATTACAATACTTGTCATTTGTCTGCCAAATCTTCCTAAAGATCCATAAGTTGAGTTGTAGGTGTAAAACTACATAGTGATTATTTTCTTAATCATCCATTAATTATGGATATGTTTTATAATGACCTAAAAATTTATGTATGAGGTTATAAATAACATATATACTTGTTTTCAAGCATCTTAAACCTAGAACATCTCATAAACCTATATAAACCTTAACTATCACATGGAAAAATGAAAAAAGAGCTCATTTCTTACTAATGCATGTCAATGCATAGTGTATTTTATTTAATTTAGTATTATATATATATCACATTACACATTTATATCACATTTTATGGTTCATCTACTTACGTTAATCTCAAAAGTGAAATTGTGAAGATAAAACTGAGCCTATGGGGATAGAAGGAGCATTTTGACTACATAGACTCTTAATTATTTTCATAAAGTTGAGGGACTTAATCAGTCAACTAATTTCACTAACTAAAATTTCATTAGGTTCCTCTTATTTTCCTAATATCTCTATTTTGAACTCTCTCTTTCCTTTAAGAAATAACCTTATGAAATTGGCTCTTATTTGCTTGCCAAGGACCTGATTCAAGACCTAAGTGGGTTTCCACATTTTTGAGATCTAAAACTTCCTTTTATACATTATATGATATTGAAAAAGAAGGAGGAATATTTTTATAGGCTTATAAGACCATTTTTAACTTGAAGAAACTTTCATGAAGATCTATACAAACCCTCTTTCATAATGAAATTATCACATTCTACTAGAAAACCTTGTTCGATATATAAACCAAGTGATAATGGTGTTTATCTTAGCTTATAAAATGATGGTGTAACTTAAAATGAGTCTTTTCACTCTACTTCCCATACAATTATTCATTGTGACTTGTTTGGATGTTAGGAATCATGATTAAGGAAAACTCAAGAGTGACTTAACATTAAAAAAGGAGTGTTACGATATATTAACCAAGATGTATGTGCAAGAGAGGTGAAATATGTTATTAAACAAGTGTACAATAAATTAAAATACCCTTTTTTACCTCTTGACATGATATAAGACCATTATACTTGATATCTCCTAGCAAGTCCTTTCACAACATCAGAACATGTAATAAGGCTAGAATAATTAAATACCTCAATCCTTCCAAAACTACCTTAACTTCTTAAAAATTTTGAATTGTCCATTCTTATATCTTATTGAATTTGTTTCTTGGTCTGTCATCTACTACATAATGTTGTCATCTTAAAATTTCACAACCACATTGCTCTTCATCATATAACAAGCATTCCTTAACTTTTAAAAACTAACCTTAACATTTACAAGGTTACGTTAATTTATACTAAACTACATCATAAAAGGTCAAGACCATGGAAACTAGATATCAAGACAAGGTGAAATGATAATAATTTTGACTATGACTTGTAAGTGACTCTAAAATAACCTAAGATAAATTGACAAGATACTACCAAGACAAAGCATCACATCAAAACATTGACCAGTAAAGGTTATCAACAAAGTTAAACAAGGTTAGCTATCAAGTTTTGAAATGAAGTGGCCTATGGTATCTATTTTGGCTAACAATTCCATAAAGACTTGACCAAAATATTAGGTCAATTTAAACATAATATAACAAATAGTGTGAACCATCCTTTCTATAATAACTAATATATATGAAAATTAATCACACTGGATCACCTAAATCAATAAGATAGGTTACAAGGATTGAATAGGAATTTAAAATGATATATACCTAGAATAATGACCACACACATGATAAAGTAATTAGTTGTGCATAAACAAGGCACCACTCAAATGGGTTTTAAAAAGCAAGATCATATTCAAATATAAAAATGTGGTACCTTGATTTCACTAAAATTAGGGTGTGTTGTGCAAGAAACAATACATCTCATTTCATTCGTAGAAACTAGAAAAAAAATAAATGAATTATTTAATGGTGAAAAGAGAAACATTAATAGTGGTGTACATAGTTAAAACATTTAGACACTATCTACTAGCCATATCATTTATATTCTTTACTGACCATGAACCACTAAAATATTTAATAAATAGACCTACCATACAAGGAAGAATATGTTGTTATTTGATGTTTTTCAATAATTTTATTTTAAGATTACAATGAAACTGAGTCAAATCAACAATGGAACATATTACTTACCGAGCATTACCATGTGAGAGGATATGGGTTAAATCAAGGATGATTTCACTCGAGCTCATAATTTTTACATTGAGGCAATCCTAGAGGATATGGCCAATATTTCACAATTCCTAGACACAAGAGATTTTTTGTAAGTGTATGGTAAAATAGGACATAAAATATTACTAATAAAGGTATTCCCATTCACACTTATTGATATAGACTTATATAAAAAGGGAAGGGATCATGTTATACAAAGGATAACATGACCACATGATCAGGAAATCATCAAGAAAGAGGCACATGATGGCATAGTAGGAGGACATAATTCAAGAGAGAAAATGGTTAAAAAATAAAATTAGTCAACCTATGATGGAAATCTAATTTTAAAGATGCACATAAATATGATTAGAATTGTGATTTATGTCAAAGGGTAAGAAAAATAAATGCATGAAATGAGATGCCACTATCATTAATACTACTACTAGATCCATACAAAAAATGGGCTATTTAATTTATTGGCCCTATCAAACCCTTGATGTAGAGAAATAATGCAAGATTCATTATAATAGGTATAAATTACCTAACTTGATGGACAAAGACAATACCCAAATAATAATGTACAAAGAAAAATAGTTGATTTTTTATATGAAGACATTATTACATGATTTGGATGCCCACTTAGTATTACAAGTGATCAAGGAAACTAATTCATAAATAACACCATAGTGGAGTAACTAAAGTATTTCCTAATACAACATAATCAAAGTAATCTATATCACCCTACATGAATGGAACAATACAATCATTTAATAAGGTTTTGGGTAAAGTTTTAACTAAGGTATGAAATATAAATATAGATGATAGGGATACACAAATATATGTGGTACTTTTGGCTTACCACACAAAAAATAAAAGGATGACCAAATATTACCTTTTATAAATAGTATATGGATTGGAAGATACAATATATATTGAATACATTTTATTGAGCTTGAGACTAGTAGCCACATTTAGTATGAATGACAAAGAATCGTTACAAGAAAAACCCATTATCTTAAATTTTTTTTGATGAAAATAGATCTATAACTACCTCTAATAAAACTTAGAAAAAGAGATGATAAAAAGCCTAACACAACTGGAATATTATAAAAAAATAATTCTAAACAAATGATAAAGTATTAATTTATGACAATAAGTATAAACAAATGATAAAACTAAAAATAAGAAGGCGAGGACCATATATACTTGTGGAAAATTTTTATTCAAGAGAAATACAATTGAAAACTCTTTCAAGGACTTTAAGGAAAATATTTTTTAATGGTGCATAATTAAAATTATAAACCATTTATTAATGCGGTGAAATGTGACGAGAAAAAAATATTAAAAAAAGGAGGGGTGATGGAAGAAAAAATAAATAAAATAAATTTTTCTTGGTTCCTGGAAATTCATAATTGTCATTTTGAGAGTCGATTGTCTTCCTTATGCTCCTCTTCCTACATTGTAAAAGGTGGTCTTTTTTTTTGAATTTCCCTTAGGTGGTAAAATATTATGTAGAGGTATTGCATACCCAAAGGGTAGTTTCATGTATGAGAAGTGGTTTTGTAGATCCTAGGGGGTGGTTTGGATTTTAGTTAATTTTTTGAAACTTGTGAGAACATTTTGTGGCACCTTGATGGAAACCCTGAGTGACAAATATTTATATGCTTCATGTTGGTTGCTTTCTTAGGAATATTTATTTGTGTTGTGCCTTATTTTAGACTATAGATCAAGTTCTAACTATTTATTATAGGATATGATTCCACCTTTGGGGGTGCATGGTCCTATTCGGGCTATTATCCTAGAGTAATAAGGGTTGATATTTATTTTGGTGCTTAAGCTAGTAGTTTCAATTAGTGAGATGTATCAACATTTGTATCTATGGAAGACATTTTCATATATTTTATGTGTGATTCTTGGTAAGCATATTTTTTTTATCCTAATATCTATTTCAAGTCTTAGGACCCTTTGAAAACCCTAAAATAGGTTAAGGGATCTTACAATAATCCCATTTATACTATGATCCTTTATTATTTTTTGGGTTGCTTCCAATTTATGGATCTGGTCAAAAACTTTCTATTTTATCTGGGGGATCAAATCATTATCTATTCAAAACCCCCTACTTTTAGTTTTGGGATCCATTCAAAACCCTCTATGTTTTGTACTAGTATGGCTTGCTATAGATTCTAGTGTGAAAATTTTAACTATGCTTGTTCTTTGAGTTACTAGAGGTTGAAATCAATATGGTTGGTTTATTCCATGTTGGTATTATACTATGGAGTCTACTAGAGGTTTATGAAATGTTACTAATGAACTAAAAAAATTTCATCTTAGAACATTCTAGTGTCCCATGTTTATTAGTTGGGCTGGTTTATTTTTATGGAATGTTTGCCATATATTTTTGGATGTTTCTTGGTTTCTAGTTTCTTTCCACCTCAAATTTTTATTGTTGTATATTAATTTGAGATTGTTTATCTTATTTGATTCTACTTTTTATCTATTATATACCTTTAATCATGTTTTAAGAGGTTGTGGGACCTATAAAAACCCTCAAAACTAGTCCATAAGTCTAGCACAAAAGCATTTTACCCTCATTAAATAATTTTGCTTTGAAAAAAATAGAAAAAAACATTTTTTTGGAAAAAAAAGATATAATTAGGTGAGTTGGTTTTTTGGAAAATAATATAAATTTGATGGAATGAAAAAAAAATTACAGATGAAGATAGATAGGAAATAGGATGGTAGTAATTCTACTAAGATTTAAAATTAGACAATTACCACATTAATGAAGAGGGGAAGTAAAAAGTATTGAATAATTCTCCCATTGAAAACAAGTGAAGATATGTTTATTTCCACACAATTATAATATTAGTCTATTAGTTAAACAAAATGAATAACTAAGATAAGAACAAACACGTGGTTAGTGGGAAATCTAAAAAAATAGAAAATAAGTAAGGAAAACAACATGATTCAATGATAAGGATAAGAATAAAAAAGGAAAGATAAAAAGGAAATAAGTAATTAAGATGAAGGGGAAAAAGGTAAGTAAAAACAATCATAAACATTAAATGAGGGTAAAGATATCTATTTACCCACCACACTTAGTATATAAATTAAGAAAGTTATAAAATAGGGTTGTAGATCCCATATAAAATACAAAGAACCTAGTAATGTCACTCTACCAAAATTTCCTATGAATAATATACAATTTGTGAAAAATCCTAAGTCATGTAGAGAAATAAATGGAGGTAACTTAGGTAGTAAGAACATATCAAAAAATGACAAAAAATATAAGTGACACTCTATAAAATCTGAGCTCCTAGATCCTCATTAAGCAATTTGGAGTGTCCCAACCCTATTATCTGATTATGAGGACTCTCATAAATAAATCCACTTGAACTTGGCATAAATTAATCACCATACCATATAATCAAAGAGATTGACAATGATGCAAAGAAACCCACATACACAACATATGTAATATAAAGAGGAACAACACATTATATTATGAATGTAGCTATATGTTTAAGGCTGATTCCCATACTTTGGAATCATAGAGAGTACCATAATGGTAATATTTAATAGGGTGCATAAATATGTACTCTACCTAGATTAATCATACCACATAACACTCATGGTCATTGATAGAGTCATAAAATTATGAATTAGGGAAATAACACTTGTAAAACTAGTAGCAACACTCACTAGGACATTCCAAAATCAAATAATTATCTCCATATATGGAATTATGAGACCTAGAGTTTGATATGTAATAAAAATAATATGGAAGATCTACTATTCTAACTAGGAGGATTATGCTATCACAAAGAGTGTTCACATTACCTAAGATATGGTCACTATCAACATGCAATATGAACTTACTACCATCCTCTATGAGTAGTAGGATAATCTCCATAAAATCAAACAAGGTACCTATTTATTATGATATAGCTCCTTATTTTTAATTTTAAACATGTACTTTAAAAATACCATCCCAAGGCATCAAGGATAAGTTTAGTGGGATCCAAATAGTAATGTAAGATAATATATTAATATTGTAATAGAAGATACCAAATAAGGGGATGCATATATAACACATTTCTTAGATTGGGAAAAGATGATTAAGAACATGGTAACTAAAATATTTATAATTTCTCTAGGCATAGTCCATAAGTATTTTTATAAGGTTAAATTTATAGTTAATTTGGATAAAACATACATATAACCTTTTTCTAAAAAGGAAACATACATTCCCCCCACCATATGAAGTCATTGATGACCAAGTGGAAAATATAACATTAAGAGAAAAAATTTCTACTACTAGATCTAAAATGGATTAGTTTATTAGCATGGTAGGATCTATCTCTAAACCTCATATAGATAATTCACCCACCACATCAATAATACTTACCATATTCCAATTTTAAGACACACCACAAATATTGGTATCAACAAGCCCACATAAATTATTTCCAAAACTACATAGATCAACATGGTTACCTAAGGATATCCCTAAATAAAAACCATAAGTCCAAAAATTCTAGGAAGAGACTACTATATTTGTATTAAAATATTCCACCATAGGATAATTCTTCAAGGAAGAAGAAATGGATGTGAAAGGAACTCTTCCTATTATTTGAGAGAAAATAAATCATAACTAGGGGAGGGAAAATCTAAGGGATAAAAAGAAAAATACAAATAAAATAAGATTAAGAGGTTTATACTACATCATATATAACATATTTAGGATAAAATATACTACAAATGAGTAGAGATAAAAGGAAAAGAACCCAATCTCTATAGACCATAAGGAAAGGAAAGAAGAAACAAAAATCCACTAAAATAAAAAGGGAATGCATAATTAAGGAAACATTGGTTTATTATTCCAAGACACAATATTCAAAATTAAATTAAAAATTAAAAGGTAAGATGGGAAAATAATAATATATCATGTGAGAGGTTCTTGACATGGTTGCTCTTACAAAAGAGTGTAAGAGGAAAGATAGAGTACCAAGGTTAGAAAAAATGTATAATGATGAAAATGTGGAAGCTCATAAGAGGATTATAAGAGAAATATTGGATTATAAAAATATGATTCCATTCACCTTGGATGATATAATAGGGAGGTTTCATCCAACCTATAAGAAGCAATAATGAAATCATAAGAGAAGAGAGTAGAGGATAAAATTACAACATAAAAAATTAGGAAGAAGCATTGGAGAAGATAGTATAAGTAATAAACATGTAATTTTAAGAAAAATAATGGGTTATAAGGATCAAAAAACTAAATTTACAAATAATAAAAAATTAGATTAAGTGGCAGTCACTCTGGGAAAACATAAACAAATCTAGGCACTAAAGGAAATATAAGATGCTAATAAAAAATAAAGGAAATAAAGTTATAAGAGTAAAAAAATGAAAATAAAAGAGATTACAAATACTTCTAAAAATTAGTATCAACAAATACTATAAAACTATAAACTAAGAGAGAAATATAGGAAAAAGAAGAAAATGAATAGGAAAAGCTAGAGAGGGAAAAATTAGAAAAATAAATAGAAAAAAACCAGAGAAAGACAAAAAAGAAAGGTAAGAAATTTAGGAAAAATAAAATGAGGAAGAAGATTAACAAAATATGAAAAATAAAATAAAATAGGAAGAAGATAAGAAAATAAAGAGGAGGAAGAATATACAATAAAAGACGAGGAGGAAAAGTAAAGAAAGGAGGAGGAAGAAAATAATATAAAAGAAGAGAAGAAAAGAAAAATAAGTTAGAAGAAGAATATAAAAGATAAGAGGAAGAGGAGAATAAAAATAGTGAGGAATACTAAGAAAATAAGGAATAATATAAATACAAATTTATGAAAAAAAACAAGACAATAATAATCATGAAAATATAGAAAAAGAAACAAAAGCTACCAAAGAAAAGAAGTGTAGAAAAATATGTAGATATCCATCTACATGCTGAAAAAATATAGAGGAAACAAGTAAGACAATATTAGAGTACTTTATGTGAAATGGTAACCATTCATAGTAGTTCAAATACATCAAAGGAACCCTAAAGGATAATAAAAGTATAATTTGCTTGACACAAGTAACTAACCTCTAATTTCATGGTAAAACCTAACTTCCTTAAGCCCAAAACAAGAGGAAAAATTATGGTATATTTTCAAAATATCAACCATGTTGAAAAAGATTTTGTTGGGGAGACCCTAATACAATACACAAAATAAGACTAAATGACAAGGTGTGTAATTCTAAAGGAAGGAATAAAAATATCTCTCATAGTCTTAACCATGCCATAATATAATATAGACTCAACATTTCCAATAGAGAAACAAATAGATGAAATAGTGTAAAACTTTATTATCCATGCCATATCTATAGTGGATATTGTAAGCCTCATCAAATTAAAGGTTATAGAATAACACTAGGATCAATTGTTAGGCCCACTACTAAAGGAAAAGCAAGAAAAAAGATGAATAAAGAGAGAAAGTAGAGAAGATATAGGAAAATATGGGGATATGTATATTAGTTGTCCCTTGTGTAACAAATAAAAACATAGATAGTTAGAGTATATGGAGAGGCAAACCAATATTTAATCCACTAGATTTAACACCAAAAAAATTCCTTCCAAAGTAAAGTGGGTGAAATTGATCAATATGTAAAATAAATAAAAGGAAATAAAAACTCATGGTATACTTATTTTTTAAGACATGGAAGACAATGAAAATTTAATGAATATATAGATGGATAATTTGGTGATGAGTTTCATTGTGTCCTCTTCATTTAGTTGATATATGTCATGCTAATTTAGGCAATGTCCAATGATTATTTATAATAGGATATGCAAAGGTTTATAAATAAAAGTCTTGTTTTGGGGGTGATTTTTGGATTATCTAACTTACTAATCTAAAACATAATTTGATTAAATTCAACTCTAATATAATTTATTATTAAGGGAAACACACTTATTTCAAAATTTCAATTACACACTACTTAATCTATTTTGTTGAAATTGAGATTACATGAATGCATAGAATAATATTTAATTTATTTTTTGAATTACACAATATATAGATGGATAATTTATTATTAATGGAAACACACTTATTTATAAATTTAAATTACACACTACTTAATGTAATTTGTTGAAATTGAGATTACATGAATGCAAAGAATAATATTTAATCTATTTTTTAAATTACATAATATCTAAATGGATAATTTGGTGATGAGGTTAATTATGTCCTCCTAATTTATTTTATATATGTCATGCTAATTTATTCAATGTCCAATGAAAAGGTTTATAACTAATAGTCTTGTTTTGGGGATGATTTGTGGATTATCTAACTTACTAATCTAAAACACAATTTGATTAAATTTAACTCTAATATAATTTATTATTAAGGAAAACACACTTATTTCTAAATTCAAATTACACACTACTTAATCTAGTTTGTTGAAATTGAGATTACATGAATGCAAAGAATAGTATTTAATCTATTTTTTTGAAATGAAATTACATGAATGTAAAATACACTATTCAATCTATTTTTTTAAATTGAATTTTAATGAATGTAAAACACACCATATAATCTAGTTTTAAGTACATGAAATTGCATGGAATTTAAGTGATTTAAAATAAAATGTTTAAAACTAATTTGTTGAGGCTAAATGCACACAAAAACAAACCTAAAGGTTAAACACATAAAACAATACTTTGTATGAAAATGGGTAAGAAACTTAAAACATATAAAAATGCATAATAAATAAATAAATAAATAATAGGTCTTTATTCTTTGGATGAGTGAGCCATAGTTACTCCTTAGAATAGGATTTAATACTCTTAAGCTTGGGGATAATTCATGAACTCAACTTTTCATTAAAATTAAAATTTGATTAAAATAATTAAAATGTTAATATTCATATTGATTAATCCTTGACTATCTCCCTCTATCATCAAAATAATGTTGTTTATATATCACAACATTTTTACCAACTTGTTCAAATATAGAGTAATAGCTAAAAAGATTATATCCTAACTAATATCTTATTTTATTTCATAATAACATCATTTCCATATTCTTAGGAAAACATGTCAAAAGCATTAGATTCAAGTTCTTATGTGATTCCTTGTTTACTATTGGTGAATGGGTTTCACTTCATTGATATTTGTAAGCATTGGAATATCACTCAATTAGTAGAGTAAGACATAGTATTTATGGTTTCTTTGTTAGAAGATTCCATAAATATAGTTACTATATATAGATATATTATTTATATCTATATAAACTATATATTTACCATTAAAAGTGTTTCTAAAAATGTCTTAAACTTATTTAGATCTCATATGCACATCTCTATATCAAACATGTATATCCTTATAGTGATTATGTAGGTTGACTGGAGATCTTTGGAGCTAGACTAGTGACTTATAGAGCCAGCCTGAGGATCTTTGGAGCTAGACAAAAATTATAGTAAGTTGCCATTAAACCTCTTTGGAGATACATAGTTATTCAAAAATGATCCTTCATATCTATTTTACTACCAAAATTGTCTTCTCTTTATTTTTATTTATTTTTGACCCATACATACAAAACTGGTGTCTTTCCCATGTACTTTTTCGAACATACTGGTCAAAATAGATAACAATGACTTACACAATATGTTTAAGACAAATATTTCATTATCTATTTTAAATTAACAATTAATCCTATTAAAATCATCTAAATCTAATTAATGGAAGTTTATTAATTAAAAAATAGGTTATTACATGGATATAATGAGACATATCGTGGACTTATCATTTCCACCAAATTTTACTTCTATCAAGTCCTATTGCAAGCTAAGATCCCATTTTATCTCTAAAAAATTCCATATATTTTAATTTTTTACTAATATTATATATTTTATATAATATTTATCCTAAATTAAGTATTATAGATTGGCATGGCCCTAAAATTCTCTTACATGGGCCCTCCATCTCTCAAATCAATCTAGTGCTTGAAGTGTTGTGTTACTCCATGGAGAAATATGACTAAGTATCAATGGGGGTCTATAACTCACACTAGTCCATTCCTATCCATATTTATTCCCAAATTATTATATCATTTATACAATATATCTAGCTCTTCTAAAACACAAACTAAGACTAACAAGATAAATGGTCTCTATTATTTTCAATACTTAATTTATCCCATATATTATCACATGAAATAATGCATTTAGTGAAATTATTTTGAGTATGTTACTCAAAATCAAAGATGAATTTATGCATGGTTTTTGAATAATTATCCTAATCCTTGGACTATATACAATATTTATGAAAATGGGAATAAGTTTTGTTGGATTAGGGAATTTAGGGCTCATAAGGATCCTAATAGTTTTGACTTTCTCAAAATATTCCTCTATTCTCTCATTATAGGAAATTTGATTTTAAAAAGTAGAGATGTAATCCCAATTTTAACTTATCCTAATAAAAAGTTGATAAAAAAGGATGACATTCACCATGTAATGAAGTTTAACAAAAAAAATCACATAAGAGATTCTATTGATTAGGGGTGATAGAATAAGAGGTCTCCAAAAAAACTTTGTCATATTCAACATAATGAGACAAACCATGGGAAATTATCCATATTTTCCATCTATAAAAATAAATTTTTAAGAAGACAACATACCTAAAGGTAGGTATTTTATAGGCAGGGGGTTTTCCCCTATTTCATAGGATGTTTGTAACATATATTTGGCCTTTCCTTTTTGTTATTTCTCTTTCTGAAGGTCCCTTTTTTAAATTTTTTATTTTATATCTTGACTTCCCTTAGAGTTTGGAATGTTTCTTATTAAGTAGCCATAATATCAGTATAGAGCAATTGAGTCTATACACCTTGATCTACTTGATTTATTTTAGTTGATAAGGGAGTTTATGATATCATGTCCTTTAATTGAATAATATCATTATATTTATTAACGAATTGACTCTTATTTTCTTGTAACTCTTTTTGTAAATAGGAAATAGTTTATTTTTTAGCTTTCAACATTTTTTTGAGGAAGGTAATACATTTTTCTTAATGTCTAATAGCTTTTTATGGTCTAGAAAATGCCATCTATTTCTACATTTACTCTTCTTCATTATGGCTAAAGGGATGGTTTTATTAATATAGTATTGAGGCATTGAATTTATCAACCATTACCATATAAGAGGAAATTTGAGGAGGTCCTTTCATACTTTATTTTGTTGTGAATGTTTCAACCATGATTAAAGGATACTCAATTACTATGAATGGTTCCTCTATTATTATATATTCCTTGATAGGTTATTAAATATAAATAATTTATTCAAATTATTCAACAAGTATTTCTTGATTAAAACTTTCAATTATATCTGAAACATCTTGCCTTTTGTTAAGGTCATCCTCTTTAGAGGATACACCTTCTACTTCTTCTTGGCAATGTGTTTGACATAGACTTGTCAATTGGAGTACTTATTATTTCACTTCATCTCAAAAGTATAATATGGGAAATTTTCAAATATTATTATTCATCATCAAATATTTTTGTCATATGAATGGTTTATATTTTTTATTTCTAAGCTTCACTTGAGGTGGTTGTACGAATCACTATTTTTATCAATCTCTTTTTCTTTGTTGGATTTGAAGATGGTTCCTCTACTATGGTTTCTTACTAAATATCAAACCTAGGCGTGAGAGATGAATACAATAGCCTTATTTTAGTTTTAAAATTTTTATTTAGTTTATCTTCCAAAAATGCATTTTATTTTGACTCTCCATCAACTTTCTTCAGAAAGTAATGTTGGAAAATAAATGGAATCAGTCCATGGTACATAACTAATCCAAACCGCTAGACACAATTATTTACCATAAATAAAATGAGTTTAATTCACCCTCCACTTAGGTTTATTCTTTCCATGCCTAATATGGTTTAAAATTCTCATTTTATCTCCAAATATTAATCTGTACTACTTATCATAAGTGAAGATTTTAATAACCCAATAAGATATAGTCCTCCAAGGTTTTGGAAGACTTTCCTTTTTTAACCCCTTATTAATTCCTTATGGGTTATAAATCAATTCATTAATTTTTTATAATTCCACATGAAATAATTTAATCAAATCTTTATGTGAAGGCTTGATACTTATATGCATACCAGTTTTAGAAATGATAGATAATTCATTGATAATAGTGTTGATTACTAACATTATGATTCCCTTTAACTTATAATTCTACCCATCCAATTTTTTTTATGAATTATTATACTAAATTTTCATAATATCCATTAATTTTTTTAATAAAATCTATCCATATTACCTACTAAAATACATTTGTCATTGCTTCATCCTAAAAGAGGAGTTTTATAGATTCTAGTTTAAACTTTTTTTTGTATCCCATTTACATAATTTGGAAATATATATGGATATTTTTGGAGAGGAAGTTGGTAATCAAGAAGAACATAAGAAATATGATTTGAATATAGAGAAAATTAAGTAATATTTTGAAAAAATAATAGTGATATATTATCTAACTCTCAAAATATCTAAGGGTCAAATCTGGTTACCATGATTAAACATATTTGGAAAGGAGAAGTGTTTATTTTGGTGTGTGATTAGGGTGAAGGTGACTTAAAGAAACCATTTTCCTCTCTCATGTTCTATTTTTATCACTATCCTTTCCTTCCCTTTAAATTATTATCCTTTGTTCATTCCAAGTCATTACTTGTCATAAGCATCCTTACTGTAGACACCCCATTCCAATGACAACTAGATTTTGATCAAACTTCAGACTAATTTCTACCAAAAATTACAAATTAAGCCTAAACATCACTGAATGCCCCAATTTCATCTTTCATTATTCATCATTAATCAATGTTAAAAATCATGTTGAGAAATATATATTTTGGATATTATACAATATGCAAAAATAAGCTCTCACATATTCATCCCCAGTCACCTTTCAACCTAACAACTGGTGGTTTGACCTATGGACCCATTAAGCGAGGCACTTGAAAAATTATTAAAAGAGATAAAAAAATTAATCAAAATGAATCAAATAATTAAACCAAATTAAATTCTTGGCTAAATTATCCATTTGTAATTAATGAATATCTAAAAATAGAAATTCAAAAATCTAAAATATCAAGCCTTTTCATCATTACTTTTATGAGTTGTCAAGCTATTTCAAAATATCCAATTTGATAGTCATGTCTAGTAATTGAAAATCATAGTTACATGAAAATTTTTAACTTTAATAGAGTTATCCTCAACTCACCTAGGTTATTTTTAACTCATTTCATGTTTAAACTCAACCTTAACTCACCTTAGGTGAGAGTTAACTTTTGAGGCTATATATACAAGGCCATACCTATTGATCAACGAGCTATTTTTGTGTAATGTTATTATGCCCAAATATGTTCAAATATTTGATATTATAGTGTTATTATGTAGTATTTCCTTTATAAGCTTCATTATTGAAATGTTACCATGTCAAATTCATAAGCCAACTAGCCAAGCCAAGGTGCCAAGGCAAGGTGGAGCAAAGGAAGTTTCATTGCTAAAGATTTATTGATGCAAAAAGCTAATAAATCCACTTAAAAAATCAATTTGGAGATAAAAATAATGAAAATAATGATTTATTTTGTGTTCTAATTGTGTTTTCACTTGTATGCTTGTTACCTATGCTCCCCCAAGTGTCTAGGCTAGGGGTGTTAAGTGTTTAAGGTGTTTTTTTGATATGTTCTATTGGAATAACACTATAGTAACCTACCTTTTATGGATTAATTGTTCACATGATGGCATGCATGGTGGGACATGCACCCCATAAATTTCTTAAGAAATTTTAGGATGTCCTCTAGATAAATTTCATGTCAAAATCCAAACTTGCTGACCAAAAAAGTGGAAATTGAAGGCTCATAGATGTTCTACAAGAAATCATGATTTTGATTTGTATAACCACATTTTTTGCTTTCTATAATCATGAATTTTCACAATATCATGACTTTATATTCATAATATTTTCATAAATTCTATGATATTATCATAACTATCATGATATTACTTTAAGCTATCATGGTTTTCTACTAACTATTGTGTGATGTTGGAAGAATTATGATATTTTACAATATTGTAACTTTTTAGTCATGGTATTACCTTAAATATTGTTATATTTCACTAAATATTGTGTTATTGCACTAAATGTCATGATATTTCATTAAATCATAGAGGTTTTACACTAACCATTTTGTATTTTAGGGTAAGTTATAATATTACATCTAGAGTTATAGTATTGTCTTAATTTTGTGATATTGCTTTAAGATTTATGATTTTATGTTAACCCTACATTTTTTAGATAGTTTTGTTTTTGTGATGACTAATTGTGGTTTTTTAGGAAAAGTCATGGTATTGCTTTATGTTTCTATAGTCTTACACTGAGTGTAAAATTTTTGAAACCTAAAAGCTGAATTCTAAAAGTCATTTTCCCACTTACATTTTTATTCTAAGTATAAGTACCCACTAATATTTTTTGTAGGACCCAAAGACCAAGAAAAACCACTTTTAATCACTTTATGTTTCAAAACTCACATTTAAATTTGGTGTTTTTAAATATTTTACTTGAGTTATTTTTCATTTTGTATAATTTTTCAACACAACACCAAGGGGATAAAATTCATGACATATTTATTTTGGTCTTATAAAAATGAACTCTTATTTTAGTTAAATACTCATAAGATTTTTCATTTTTGTTTTTGATATTAAGTGTTTGTTTAAAAAGATGAGTATCACATGTATGCTCTCACCCCATCCCCTTTAGGGAACTTGGGTGATCAAAAAGGCTCACTTATTGCATTTGTCATTTTTTTCCAAAAGCATGGAAAGAAAGTCGCTAAGGCCCTCCCAAAAATTTGAGTGATTTGGGTGACTTAAAGTTAAACTGAAAGTCCTACTTTCTTTATTTCATGCATTTTGACTTGTGAGTGGGAGTTCATCACCACCCCATGCATACTATTGGGAAGTGTTGACCAAATAATTCATCTCCCAACATCACTTCAACCCCACTCCACATTAGGGGTATAAAAATTGAGGTCAACTTACTAGGATGGTTGTTTGAGTGGTTATGTAAGTTCCTGTAGTAAGAGACTACCTTATAACATATATTTAAATTGGACATCACACTACATTAGTAATTGATGGATGTAGTGGTTATGAAAAAGATAAGACATTTTCATAATAAGTTCATTAACATGGATCCAAATGATGTGTTTACACTAGTTTTATCTACACATATGGGATCATTTATAATGAACAAAATTTTATAGTTTAGACAACCCCATTTGCTACAAACATATGATCAATGTAGGGTGAGTAGCCTGAAGTTCCATGTCAGCATACAAACTCTTGAGAGAAGAGGGGGACTAAAAACAATAATTTTCATGTAAATTATAATTTTTGTATTAAAAAACATAATTCCCTCTCAAGATAAATTATATAGATGGAATTTGATAGTATGATTCCACCTTGTTAGTTTTAGGATTTAGGATGTTACACTTAGGTGTTTATGTTGATTTTCATTTTTACTTGCATCATTTTGAGTCAAAACTATTTATTTATCATACCATGGATAAAAAAAGTCATGTTTTCACATCATTACATTATTTTATAAGGTATTATACTATCCATTTGACACCACACATCTACCTTGGTCATTTGTCAAAACTTCTATGTGTGTGTGTGTGTCACTTATTTGAAAGGGGTGTCAGTATGCTTCTCATTTCATTCCCAGTCTTTTGCATTAAAGGTTTATGAAAAAAAACATTTTTCATACCTTTATAGCATGATATAATCATTACACTACTCATATTTTTTCAAAGACTTTTTTGGTCTTGTGTCTGATTGTAATTTAAAAAACCATGTGTACCTTCTTGATCTATGCCTAGTATTAATATGTCATTTGTCTTGGTATAACTGATTATTTGATTCAAAGTTAAGACTCCTAAATCAAGTTTAAAATTATCCTTAATAATTTCATATCCAAAAATTTATTGGTTTATTCCTATAACTTATGTAATTTTGTCATAGGTGATTACCTTTCACTTTTGGGTTATGAAAACTTTGACTAGTTCCTTGCTCAATTTAAAGACTGGTTTTGTACCTAAATTTAGGGAAGTGGTCTATCTTTCCATATACATAAATTAAAACTTATTTTTTTGAATAATCAAGTGTGTTTAAATATGAATGCCTAGTTTGAGTCAAAGTGTTTCAAATTTTTTAGGTTAATCTCTTTCCTTTTAGACATAGTGTTGTTTAAAAATCTAGCTTTTGTGCCTTATTCCCGAAAGACCTAGAAAATTCCATTTTGTGTTGTTTAAAAGTATATATTTTTTGCATTGTTCCCAAAATACATATTATATTCCATTTTATGAAATTTAAAGTCTATATTTTGTGCCTTGTTCCTAAAATACCTAGCAGTTCTTGTTTGTTTTTAGATTTAGTTTTGTTTCTAGTCTAGCTTCTATGCATTGTTCCCAAAAGACCTAGAAAATTTCTCATTTATTTTATCTCTAGTATATTTCTTGTGTCATGTTCCCAAGATTCATAATATATTTCCTCTTCCTTTTAGATGTAATTATTTTGAGCCTAACTTGGTGACTTGTTCCTAAAGACCTAACAACTTTTTCATCCTTATACCTTTATTATAATTATTTGAAACAATTTTGACCTATGTTTAATTTGTTTTTTATCCATTAAATTTAATATTTACATAAGACATTAGACATTAGACATTTTATGTTAGACAATTTTAGACCAAGTTTATCATTGCCTATTTTGAAGAAGTAGCTCCATCCCTAGACCAAGTTTCAAAACCAAGTTTGGACCATTTATCCTTTGGAACTTATTTTTTAAGAGTTTGTGGAAATATAGACCATATTCATGGAACATTAGTCATCAATTTAGATATGACTAATTACACTCCTAGTGGACCCATGTACAATCTAGTTTATGATAACATTGTCATGAATGATGACTTTGTTCAAGACCCCTATGGTGATGATGTGGTTTGTGAGATGGATACTTATCCTCCTTACCCTACTAAATATATGGAATAAATTAAATATCTATTATCCCATTATTTATTTAACACACCTCCCTATTTGAAATAAGACCAAGAGTAAATTGAACAGTACCTTACTAGCATACCATCAGTTGTAGAATAAGTTCAATAATAGCCATATTACATTACTATGCCATCGACATATGATCCTTATTTGTTTGATCATCACTTGCTTAAAAATAAGGATGAGGTTTTAGTCTAATCCATGGACGTAGGAGCCAAGTTTTTGGAAGACTTCCCCCATGAAAATTTACCAAATCTAGTTAGAGTGCCTTTAAACATGCCTTATACAAAAACCATTGAACATGCCTCTACTGGCTATCCTCAAGCACTTGTGATGATGTCTTATCAAGACAAAAATATTATTTTCAAAATAAAGGGCCTCATGGAGGACCACTTTATATAGATACAACAAGTGTATCAAATTTATTTTAATCTAACACACATTTTTAATGTCATGACTATGTCAAATGATCCACTCATAGAACTAGTTCCTTAAATAGGAGTAATAATTGAATTGACAGATCAAGATAACTTGGGTATAGACCCATTTTTTCAAATCACTTCAATTATTGATGTAAAATGCCCCATATATTTAAGAGGTGACTACTCCTATGTATAAAAATGTGCCAAACATGGTGGATAACACACAAGTATCTTCCAATATAGGCCAAAGTGGTTAAACTACACCAAAAAATAGTCTAAAACAACAAGGGCCTTTAGTTAATACTATGAGTGGTTCATAATAGTAGGGGGTAGGAAATTTTATGTCCCAACCACAAGAAGTTACCTCTAACCCTCAACCTACTACTTTATCAAGCACATGACCACAGGGATTAAGTAATCAAGCCCTGAATAGTGCTTTACCTCAATAACAAGTGATGAATGCTACTCCACCTCAATATGTGACAACTAGAATTTCAAAACAACATGCATAATATAATTTACCACTATGGTAGAGGTATAAAATTTTTCCACCTTAATATGGAGCCAAAAATGTTCCACCTTGATAGGTAATGGTAAGCATACCTCAATAGTCATAGACCAATATACCAATACAATCACAAACATTGTCTAATCAATAACATATGTCCATTGGTCAAAGATAAATGCCAAACACCCTAAAAACATCTACTTCATAATTGGTGTTCATGAAACAAAGAGGTACCACTATCCAAAAATTACAAATTAGGTATTAATTGCATTTTTCTCAATATGTGTCATAGATTCAAAGACAGGTCCTTGGTCTACAACACATTCCCCTTATTTATCCAGGTTTGACTAGTCGGTAACAAGTACCTTCTTAACCTCAGTATGTACACATTAGGGGAAATTTAGATGTAAAATGGGCCTCCTAATAAAACCTAAAAAAATATCTTATTTTTTATTTTACAAATTATTAAAATAAAAATAAAAATAAATCACTTAATTACATGAGTTAAGTGGGACCACATATTTATATGATGACTCATAAAAATATTTCTTCACCATACTTTCTATATTTTTTAGATAGTCCTTGAGCTTTTTTATCTCTCAAAAATAAAACTCATTGTTAAGTTTCTTAGAATTACATAAATTAATTTCATATGTGAAAAAATAACTTTATAATTTTTTTTAATTCATATTTTATTAATATAATTTGTGTTTCTAAATAAATTTAATAGTTAAGAATTGTCCTTGAAAATAATATTACTATTTATTATCCACATAATAATATTGTTCTTGTAAATCATATTTATATATATTATCCATATATTAATATTTATTTTCCTTATAAATATATTTATAAATATTACCCATATAAATAATAATATTTATTAATATGCACATACAAAGAAACTAGTATCCGTGGGTAGTAACATAGCTAAGTCATATTATTGCAAGAGTAGTCTAAGTGACATGCAGAAATAACTTATATTAGGCAATTAATCAAAAAAAATATTGAATTTGGTGGAACATGGAACATTTTTATAGTTTTCATTTGTCATTTTCATGAGATTGCCTTGTCATATTTCCTATTTCCTATCATTTATTTAATGTTTTGTTAAGGATTTTTCCATAATAAATAAGACACCATTTTCACCCCAAAAATTATTATTGGAATGATAATCACATGGATTAGAATGATAATGGTCATCTCCAATTATATTAATTTATTATCCAAAACACGATGATTATTTAATCCTTTTTTGAGATAGTACTTACTAAATGCTAAATACTAATACGATTGATAATGTTTCATAATCAATCCAAATTATCCTGATAAAAAATTAACTAAATTATCTTCTAAGAATTATAGAATATTATCTTTCATTTATGATACAGTATTATTTCTATAAATCAACTTCTATTCTATTATTTTTATCAATCTAGGTGGCTGAATTTCTTTAATCAGCCCAATATTGGACATGATCTTGTACTAAGTCGTTACTTATTCATTGGCCTAATATTAATATGTATAAACTATAAAAAACCAAACTATATACTATGTCCATGAGCATATGTGAAACTTGCATGAGACATAAATAAGATGTATGGACATTGAAATTTGACATGAATAATTACCAACATGACACTAACCACCAATCTTTTCAAAATTTGCATGGAGATAATAAGGAATATTTATTATCCTAGAAATATTTCACATTGACAAAAAAAAATTAAAAAAATTTAAAATAATGATTTTCATTATACATATTTTTAAATTAGAAAAAAAAATCTAAATTAAAATTATTTTATATAAATGATAATAAGTTTCTAAATTCTGTGTAATGTTTAAGTGAGGTCTTCCCTAGATTATAGGGATTTTTGGAGATTTTTAATAAATGTAAATTTATTGTTCAAAACTATTATTTTTAAAAATAAAAAATATTTATAGTTTCCATAAAAAAGAAGAGATGGTATAAAATAACTAGTCATCTTTAACCAAAGTGAGTTAATTTACAACATTTAGAAAGTTTTATATAATAATAAAAAATGATTATATTTTTATTTTAAATGTGGTCACCCTAGTGGCTGATGTCATCTTTTAAATGATTTAGATTGTTTTCATATGTCATTTCTCATATTTTTTGGATTCATTTAGAAGGCCCATTTTACATTTAATTTTCCCTAATCATACTTTCCTCAAATCCATATTATTTCATTATAGTCCATATTTCCCTAAAACCAAGGCTATATATTGAATTCAAACCATAATATAACACAGCAACACATGTGACTTCAATAACTACATCCCGATCCATAGATGTATATTCCTAGTTAGTTCACTCATCCAACCAAAATTATACAACAAACCATACCTCCATTATAACTTGGTTAAGGTAATCCATCTTTAACATCCTAGCCTCCACCTTAACCAAATGTACCATCCAGTTTCTTGAAATAAGAACTACAACAAATGAAGGATGTAATTACTACCATTTAATTAGGGAAGTAGACAAAGAAATATGTTAGATGATGTGTGTTTATACCCATTTAACATGGAGTAACTACACATACCATTTCTTCTAGGATATGAACCACTAAAATTTGATAAATACAAGGGCAAAAGAAACCCTAAGCTAGTTTTATAGAATTATTTGTTTCTTTCCAACTAGTGTCTTACAATGAAATTTATCTTTACCTCTTGTTTCATTGAAGTTTATCAGGACAAGATTTGGAGTGGTTCCCCAAATTTTCAAAGAATTCTATATCTGATTTTAATAACCTTTCAAAAAAAATTATGCAACATTTCCCTTATAATCTCAAACATGAGATTTCATTGGTAGATTTAACATAGGCCAAATATAAAATTAGTGAAATCTTCAAAAGATATTTATGAATATGGAGAGTGATTGCTTATCATTTCACCCATAGTTTACTAGATAAATAATTAGCCACTATGTTTACTAAAAATTTATACAGTGAGATATCTTATCATGTGGATATTTAGTGCACACATAAATTAAAAGATATCATTGATAAAGGTTTACTAAGTAAAAAGTCCCTTATTTAAAAATGAATTATCAAGCAAACCTCATCAAGTCAAAATCAGAACCAAATCCAAGGTATAGGCCTAAATCAAAACCATAACCAAGTCTAAACACAAGTATTAGCACCAACCCATGCCAGTAACTATAAAAAATACAATAAATATAACCATAATAATAATGTTTTTATAAATAGAGTAACTGATTCATGTCATGTCCAAATGGTGTAAATACTATGTGCTTAACCTACACTAAAAATGCAACTTACTCCTCATCCAGAGCCTATTCAACAAGCACAACCATCACAACAACCTAGACCAACTCCACAAATGTAGTAACCACCACCTTTGAAAACCCCTCCTCCAAGAATAAATCCCACTCCTCAATATTTTAGTGATCTTATGAACCTATATAAGTAGTGTTATATCCATAAGTAATATGATTAGTTAACTAATTTTAAAGCATTATCTCGAGGATATTATACATTTGGACTGGTATAGAGAAAATGAGTTTTTTCAATACCAGCATGTTCATGGACATAATCTATGCTATTGTGTGAAAATAAAACACGTCATAAAAAATATGCTGGAAAATGGGGGAATTACATTGGATAATAGAGCATTTACATCTAATCAAAACCTAGGTATCTACAAAAACATTTTTTTGCAACATAACAATAACAATCAACAATAAAAACAATGAAGTCCAAAAAAAAAATAATTTTATCAATAACTACTGAGACAAAATTAATAATATTTTTAGAAATAATAACAAAGTCAACCAAATGGGAGGAACCAAGGCCAAACTGATCTCAACAACCAACAAACTTACCACATAGTTGCACATGACTACAACAAAGTTGTAGGTCATATTACTAGAGGTCACATTTCAACCATCATCATTAATTTGAGACCAAGTGATAATAGACAAGGATCATTACCAAATAATTCCAATCAATCCACCTATTTTAGCAATCCTTCCTTAACCTAGGACTGCAACCAACTACAAAAAACTAAGGATTACTATTTCTAGACATTATATCGATAAGTCATAATTGCCCCATGACCATAACCAAGTTTACTGACAATCAAGACTTATCCTATCTAACCTATTTACATCATCATCAAGTTACAGCAACCCTATATCCAATCTTGATTGCATAATCACAACTCAATAACCTAAGATTACCATTCTAGATGCACAATCTCCTCCCACCAAACCAATCTAACCCATCATGCTCATTAGAAATAAGTCATATACCATTATCAAGGAAAATCCATATGACATTGTGGAACAACTCTAAAAAATACCCACATAAATCTCCATTATAATTTTTTATGTATGTTTACTATACATAAGAACATCCTAAAAAAATTCCTAGGCCAATCCCAAGTTCCAAATAACATAACTCTAAAGCAATTCCAAGCTTTGGTGGGACATCTAGCCCTAGGCCAAAAGTTAACCTTTAACAAAAGTAATATGGCATCCCTTATCCCTTTCCATAAAAATCCATTATACATTGAAGTTGTCATAACATGACACAAAGTCAAACATGTCCTCATAGACAATGGATTAGTCCTAAATATTATCTCTTTGAAGCTCATCAAGAATCTTAGATATACAATAGTCAATTAAAAACTAAAACCAATTACTATAAAGGCTTGTGATAATGAAGAATGGGAATCACAATGCACCATCAACTTCTTAGTTATCATTAGGCCTTTAACCCATAATACACTTTGCCATGTGTTAGATGTAGATTTATCTTAGAATTTTCTATTGGGTATACCTTGGATACATAAAAATTAAAAAATCCCTTCAACATTTCACTAGTGTCTCAATTTCTCTCACTCAGGCTTGAAAGTCACTATCAATGGAGATTTCTAGCCCTATGAGCATTGTAAAATTTTGGAGTCTAAGTATGAATGTTACAATTACCATTTTGGCCTCGATATGGTTCCCAAAAAGGACAAAGATAAAGAAATACTTTTTGAATTACCAAAGGCTAATTATATAAAACTAGATAGCCTTGACTCATCTTAATGTATGCCTCCTCTAGAAATGTCTAATAATTTTACCATCTCATCCATTGACCCAAGAGAGTATTTGACCCAAGAGAGTATTTGACCCATGACACATTTCACATTTCCAAGCCTCCATATAATCTCAAGACCTATGACAAACCTAAATATAAACCAGCTTGCATGGAATGGTAATGAAAAGGCAAAGGCAAGTTTCATAGTTCAACTCTTGTCATTTTTACACCAACTACTAGCAAAGAAGAGGACCCACTTACCAATAATGAATCATGGTTATATAATGACAAGTTGGTTAGTTACTATAAAAATTGCAAATATCCCATTCCTAAAAGGATCATGGAGAATCAAGCCTATAAGGAGGAGGCCTTAGGCGAAATCAGCAAGGAACTCTTGAGCCAATCTCTATAACTTGGTTTAAAGGAACCTATAGTCTTAGATTTAAATTACCTATGGGTGACCCCACATATCTTATTCATGTTCCAACACCAACTTCTAGTGATCAAGATGCTGACAATGAAGTAGAGTTTGATCACAACATTTATAAAGACATTTACAATACCAACCTATTTGACCTACATATAATTTGTACCATTCCCTCGATTATTTGACATGACCTACTTCCTCTTTATCATCATGAAATTTTAGCTTGGGACCAACAAAAATACACAATGACTATAGATGAGTTTCATAATGATGAGGCCTTTTAAAAATTTCTAGACCTAAGAGATAATGTTTCATTGGGAGACACCAAATAAGGGTTTTCTATAAAACTAGATCCTGTAGCCTATTTTAGAGAGTGGGTGAACACCCTTACCCATAAATTAAATATTAAAACATTGAGGTCCCAAAGTGAAAACATCTTTCACACACTTTTGGACCAAGGTACAAGCAAAGATAAAGGCTATTCTTTTGGTGAAAACCTATTTTAGGAACCATTAGATGAGGGTGTTCACCTTTCCGCAAGTGACACTCAAGAGACCACCAATGATGAACCTGATTTTAGGTCTAAGTTCAGTTTTATGGAACAACATGCCTTTGATCAAATTGCCTAAGAATTTTCAATAGTATTTGTAACATGGCCATCCCTACCATTGGAAGATTTTTATTCATCTTGTTTAGGTGATCTTGAAGAACCAATCCAACTAGAGGACTTTATAGTTGCAAGCCAATTCAAATCATTACCAACCATTCTAGAATATGGCTCAACTCTTCTCATAGAAGACACTACAAAAGTCAACATCAGGACTCCAAACAACTCAAAATGGATCAAATTAGGTGCATCCCTTAGTGAGGAGAAATGTAAAATACTTAAATCCATTTTGAGGGAATTTGTTGAAATATTTGCTTGGGCCTATTCATACACGCTATGTTTGGACTGTGCCTTGGTTGTACACCAACTTTTTATACATCCTGATGTCAAACTTGTGATTAAAAAAATATGCAAGATTCATCCTCACATTTTTATTCTAGTAAATAAAGATTTTGAAAAAATCTTAGAAGTGAGATGCATCTAGATGATTGACTATTAAGAGGGGATATCAAATTTTGTGTTTGCTAGTGAGAATCCAAAAGGAATCAAAATCTACACTAATTTTAGATAAATAAACAAGGCCTACCCTAAGGATGACTTTCCTCTACCAAATATTGACATGATAGCTAAATCCATAGAGTGGTATGAAATACTTTCACTTATAGATGGATTTTTAGGATACAACCAAGTTTAGATCATGATATAATACCAATACAAAATAATGTTCGCCACTCCATGGGGAATGTTTTGCTATCAGGTTATGTCATTTGGTCTCAATAATGTTGGGGACATATACCAAAGAGCTATGACCATCATATTTCATGATATGATGCATGAAATTATTGAATATTATATCAATGGCATATTGAGTAAATCAAATACCCATGTCGATCATCCATACACACTACAAAGAATATTTGAGAGGCTTCATGAATATAAGGTTACACTTACTACCAAGATGTCCATCTTTGGTGTTACTTTAGGCAAATTTCTAGGCTTCATCATCTCTTTCAATGGTATTGATGTTGATTCTAATAGAGTAAAAACCATTATTGAGATGCCACCTTCTAATTTTAAGTAGCTCTAGAGTTTGCAAGGCAAGATTCGATCTATCAAGAAATTCATCTCATAATTAGTTAGAAAATGCCATCCATTTTCGTACTTATTAAATGGGGGTCTTACATTTCTATGGGATACATAATACCAAAAATCCCTTCAATATCTAAAGTAATATCTTGCCAATCCACCTATTTTGTCATCACCAATGATAGGAAAGCCACTCCTACTATACCTATCTATCACACATAAAGCCTTGGGAAATATTTTAGCTCAGCATACCAATAATGGAAAATAACATGCATGTACTATCTAATCCTCACACTAGTCATGTATGAACATGATTATATGCCAATTAGAAAATCATGTTTAGTTATGGTATTTATATCTCATAAGCTATGACATTACATGCTTAAAAACAAGACCATATTTATTTCCAAAGTAGATCCACTTAAGTACATACTATCTAATACAACTTTTTAAGGCCACATGCCTAAATTGATCATGATTATGATTTAGTTTTTAGATCAAGTATGTCAACTAGAAAGGTATAAAGGGACAAGTCCTTGTAGATTAGCTTGTTGAATCTCCTTCTACATATACTAAACCACTAATTTTTCAATTCCTTGATGAGCCCATCATAACCATAATTGAAACACATTCTAAGGATCAACACTAAAAATATTATTTTGATGGATCATTCACATTGCATGGATTAGGAGAAGGCCTATTAATATAGGTGGATCTTATCCCTAAATTAGTACCTATCAAATTTCCTTGTACTAATAACATGAAAGAATATAGAGCACTTATTGTAGGGATTTATTGAGTGGTACAATGGATTATTCAACATCTCATGGTTTATGGTGATTCTTAGTTAATCATAAATCAGGTTATAGACCAAAGATGATAAACTAGTTCCATACAAGGACATGGTGGACACTCTCAAATAACATATTACTAACATACAATTTGAACACATACCTAGGGCTAGTAATAGGACAATAGATTTTATGACCACCATCGATTATTTGATCTACCACATCGATAAGGGAAAATGATCAATTTCTCATTCAAAATATTCTATCACCTACTCATGACCCTTCAACTATCACAATGATCTATGATATTGTTGGTCTAAACTCTATATGGTATTCATACCTATTTATCTAACCTTAAGACCATATCATGCCACCATACCTATCACATAAATAATTAAAGGCCTTTACCCACCAAGACTCATGTTATAACTTATTTGGTCAACCCATTTACTACCACAACTTTGATGGAACTCTATTTTATTTTTGAAATTTGGTAGAAACAACATTCAAATTATGGGAAGTTCATGAAGGAGTATGTGGATCCCACAGTAATGGGGCCATCGTAGCCAAAAATCTCCTATATAATGGTTACTATTGGCCAACTATGAATGTAGATGCAACTGCTTATGTCAAAAGGTGTGACAGATGTCAAAAACATGCCAATATAATTCATGCCCAAACTAAATCACTAATACCAATCCTTACAACCTAAAAATTTTTAACATAGGGCCTCAATCTCATTGGGAAGATTAACCCTACCTCATTTAATAGCCATAAACACATCCTTACCAATATAAAATATTTCATTAAGTGGTTTGATGATATACCTCTCACTTACATGATTGGAAAATATATTTCCAAGTTCATTTTCAATCATCTCATATACCACTATGGTATCCCATCTCACATTATATCTGATAACAATAGATCATTTAAGAATGAAGATGTCAAAACACATTATACCAAGGACAATATCACCCAACATTTTTATACTACATATTACCCACAAGGTAATGACCAAGTAGAGGCATCCAATAAAACCATTGTCAACAGCCTTAAAAATATTGTTAATGATGTTGGACATGATTGACACCTCTAAATATTTTACATCTTCTAAGCATATCACACTAATTACCATACTCCAAACTAAGCCACTTCATATTCTCTAGTTTATGGCACTAATTCCATTCTTCCCATCGAGTTTTAGTTACCTTCTCTACATATCTCATTAAAACACATCCTCATTGATGAAGAATATAGATTAGCTCACCTGTAAAAGCTAGATTTCAATGATGAAAAAATCATGGCCATTATTAATAACCTTCATGTACACCAAAATAGATTCCATGGTCATTATAATTGGTGGATAAAACTTATAGAGTTTAAGCTTGGTGATCTTTTTCTCAAATAAAAACAAAAGAACACCATGGTCGACAAGAATAAGATAGGAAATTTAAAACCCAATTAGATAAGACCATATGTCATTATTATTAATTATGGTTGTAGAAGATACATGCTCACTACACTATATATTAATGAACTTGATGAGCTAATGCACATCATACACCTCAAGCATTATTTTTCTTAAGAAAATTAAAGTATTATTGATGAGGCACATTTACGTTGTATCATATCATCATCTTATTTTTATCATATTGTATACCATTCTACCATACCTTCCCTATTAACCAACATTGTTTTTACCCTCCCTACCCAACCCCTTTGGTCTTGATTCTATTACATTGCTTTTTTAGGCACCTTCAATGAAGGGAATTAGATCAATTTCATGTAGTTGATTCAATATTATAGATGGTGGTAGTATCTTGGACTAGTATGATAGTGGTTTGGTAGTTGCATCCTTCATTTGTTCTTTCATTTCATTATGTGTTACTTATTATAACAAACTTTGGGAAAATTGGTATCCCACTCTATGACACTAATTATAATTACCCTTTGGGAAAATTAGTGTCATTGACCTATGTCATTTTTACCTAATTATAATCACCTATGGGTAAACTTAGGAATAACACCTTTACCATGTCATTCCACATCACCCTACTATTCCTATGCTATTTTGTGCCATTTTGCATAATTCATGAACTTGTTACTACTTAGATATATTATTCCACTATTAAGGTAGAACTATAGTGACTTGAGGTCCTAATGGAACTATGTAGGTAACACTTGATTTACATTGAGGTTATCTCAGTGACACTTTTACCACTCTCACCATTTTGTGAGAAATTTTAAGTTTGAACACTCTCTTCATTTTATGAGTTAAATCATTTAGTATCTCATCATTCTTGATTGAGTTGAAATTCTTATAAAATTCCACAAAATAATTGTCAAATATCTACAAAATCTTAAAAAATCACAACATCATAAAAATTGGCTTAGAATTTCCACGTGAGATATAACAAACTCAATTTTTTTGGGATGAAATATCTTCTTTATTTATTTTATTTATATACCACCTTAGTATTTTTCATCCCATTTTTAGGAGAACTACATTAGCTTGAGCTTCTCACAGATTATGTAGGTGGTAATTGGATACATGGGGTATCTCGAGTTAGTTCAGCCACACCTTTTCTTTTTTAACCACTTCTTTACCTTAAGGATTTTGGGACTCCTGACTATCGCATAAGTAACTACTTGTTATTTAGTTTTCCCATCATTACTAGATCAAATCCTTACACTCTTTCCATTTTAATAATCTCTATTACGCATTATGTATTCTACTTTGATACATTAATGACTAATGAGATTCATCTTACATAATCACCATTTTTCAAGACCATTCCCTTATTCTTCTACATCATCAATCAAGTTTCCTTCCCATCATTTTATTTTATCCCATATCCTAGGAGAACTACATTTATCTTAAAGTTCATGTTGGATATTGCATCTAAAGAACTATGTATGTAGTGTCCACTTGCCTTGCGCATCTAGAGTTATCTCGACCACCCCTTCCTTTTATTCTCTTACCCCTATTTCAATTGTTTATTTCATTGTATCCTATAGCTTAGGGGAAATGTTTTACATCTTATGTGTTGTTATTTCCATATAGCTTGAGGACAACTTTGTGCCTATTACTCTTGCATTGTTATATTTGTGTTGTTATTGTCTAGCTTAGGGGTCACCCTATTTCCAAGAGTAACACATCTATTACACATGCATAAACAATTTGTTTTTCTATTTTTATAACATTGTGATTAACCATTGTTTGTGTTCATTCATTTTTTTATGGTTGTTTTGTTTTGTTGTGTCTTTCTTTTTATTTCTTAGTGTTTTGTTATGCATTTAGTTTATTGGTGTTTTGTCTTTATGTTTATTGTTATATTATTTTTCTTTCATTTTTATGCTTTAACTTAGTATACATGCATTCATTGGGTGATTCCTTACACATTATACTTAAGTCCTTCCATATTCATACATCAACATTGTCATCATGGTTTTTATCATTGGTGCATTATTTTCTATTATTTATTGGATCACGTGTCATTACTTGTGAATATTTCAACTAAGTTATCATGATGTTTTATATCATAGTACATACCATCATGAGTTATATAAAAATATCTCAATAAATCTTAAAACCAATGATGTCATGGTACTTCTCCTTAGTCACTTGAAAAATTATTGATCTGTCCAAATCATTACCCAAATATAGAGTAATTAAATCATGAATGAATTTTAATCCTTGCTAGTTAAGACATGCATATACAAACTAAAAGGTCACCCAAATTCATTTTTCTCCCTTATACCAACTAACTCTAACTCCATGAGTATAGATTCAATTTGTAAGCCTCCTTTTGCAAATTTCCATATTAAACCAAACTGTAGTGTCAATAATTATAACCACCTTTGGGTACATCATTTTATTTAAATCTATCTAGATGTTAATGATTAAAACCACCTTTGGGAAAACAATTATCCTTATCTTACCCTAATATTTCATGTTTTTATTGTGATAATGATTATAACCACCTTTGGGAAAATCATTATCTCTATCCACCCAACTAGGGCATGTTTTCATTATGCTAATGATTATACCACCTTTGGGCAAATAATTATCCTTATCTTACCCTACTAGGGAATGTTTTCATTATGCTAACAATTATAACTACATTTTCAAAAATCATTATCTCTATCCATCCAACTAGGGCATGTTCTTATTTTGATAATGATTATAACTAATTTTGGGAATATAATTATATTTTTACCTTGATATGATGATGATTATAACTACCTTTAGGCAAATAATCATTTTTATCTACACAACTAGGGCATATCATTATGTAAATGATTATAAATAACTTTGGGAAAATCAATATTTTCCACCTCCCTTTATCTTTAGGTCCCATATTTCCTTATTTTCAAGGGAATAGTCACCAAAATTCTTTTCCACCCCTTCCCTCAAGGGGACATCTAGGGATCATCCATCACCTATTGGGGCATTAGGCACTAAAGACCTTTTCATTATTTGAGAAGAAATTACTATGATTATAACTTGTAGTGCATTCCCAAATAATGGAAAACTATAGACACCCCATTTTGGCCATAATTGGCTTTCAGTCAGAGTTCAGACTAATTTCTACCAAACATTACAAATTAAGCCTAGTAATCACTAAACATCCCAATTTTATCTATGCATCATTCATCAATTTTTAAAATCATCTTAAGTCATCTATATTTGGGGTATTACACTATATAAAATAATAGCCTCTTTCATATTCATCTCCAATCACCTTATGACGTAATAACTAGTAGTTTGGCCTATGGTCCCATTAAGCGGGGCACTTGAACAATTCTTAAAAGAGATAAAAAGTTAAACAAAATGAAGCAACTAATTAAAATAGATCAAAGGCTTACATAAATTATCCATTTACAATTAATTAATATATAAAAATGAAAATTCAAAAATCTAAAATATCAAGCCTTTTCATCATTACCTTTATGAGTTGTCAAGCTCTTTCAAAATATCTCAAAATATCTAATTTGAGATCCATGCCTAGTAATTGAAAATCATAATCACATGATTTTTTTTAACTCAACTAGTGTTTGACTCAACTAACCTAGGGTTATTTTGAACTCATTCCATGTTTAAAATCAAACTTAAATCACCTTAAGTGAGAGTTAACTTTTTAGGCTATAAATATAAGGCCATACCTATTGATCAACAAGCTATTTTTGTGTAATATTATTATTCTCAAATGTCTTCAAATTTTTGATAGTGTATTTTTATTATGAAATATTTTTGATATAAGATTCATTAGTTCACTTTTACAATTCCAAATTCATAATCCAAATAACTAAACTAAGGTGCCAAGAAAAGGTGGAGCAAAGGAAACTTCATTGCTAAAAATTTCTTGATACACAAAGTTGAGCAAGCCACTTCAACAAGACATTTGGAGCTAAAAGGAAGGTAAAATAGTGATTTATTTTGTGTTTTAAATTTTATTCTCACTACTTATGCTTCCCCTAGTGTCTAGGTTATAGGTGTTAAGTGTTTATTGTGTTATTTTAATTTGTTTTATTAGACTAACACTATACTAACTTCCCATCTATAGATTCCTTGTTCACATGATGACACTCTCGATGGGACACACACCCCACAAAGTTCTTATCAAGGCATTTTTAGACAATCTCCTAACAATTTTCATGTCAAAATCCAAAGTTGCTAACCAAACAAGTAGAAATTGAAGGCTCATGGATGTTCTCTAGGAAATTGTAATTTTACATTGTATAGTCACATTTTTACTTAATGGAATCATGAATTTTAATAATATCATGACTTTAAAGTCATGATATTAACATAACTTATACAATATTATCTTAACTTTAATGTTATTGTTCTAAACCATCATGGTTTTCTACTAACTATTTTGTGATGTAGGAAGAATTATCCTTTCTAATGTTGTCAATATCATTTCCTTTCTTTTTAAATTATTATCCTTTATCCATTCCAAGTCATTAATTTTCATAAGAGTCCTTAAAATAACCTTTAATTTCATAATTACCTTGTTTACATCATCCTAAGTGACATCATGTCCTATTCATAATGTATCAACTTTTTAATATGGCCACTTTTGGCTCATTTTTTCAAAAAATAACTTTGTTCTAGAAAGAAACCATTTTTAGGAAAGTGGTTATTAAAATGAAAACATAATACTCAAAACTAATTTTAATCATAAAAAAATGAAGTATATACCTTAGATTAATCATGATAAACTTTGATTGAAGATTTAACATGTGTCATAAAATGATGAAGATAACACAAGAAGATAGTCAAAAGTACTACCTTTATTGCTTTATCTCTTAAAAAATTTGCCATTTGATGTTTTCAAAAATTTCACCCCATTATTTATTTTTTTTTAGTATTTTTTGGGAATAATATTGGCATTTATTATTTTTAAACCTTCTTCCTTTATTTGGACTCAATACTTATCCTATGGTTATGATTTTAAAAAGTGGTTCTTTCATATAACCAAATTTCAATTAGATTGAGTTTTCTTGTATAACTCTTCTTTGTTCAAATGTTGATGACATAGCCTCAATATATACCCATTCACCAAAAGTGTTTTCCTATTTCCATTAATTGGTAATAGTTGGGTGAACCCATTATCAAAAATTTTATCTATTTAATAAGGACCTAACCATTTGGTACATAGTTTACCTTTGAAATGATATTATTTTTGAATCAAACAATAAGGCCCAATCACCTTATTTTAGTTCTCTTTACTTTATTTGACAAACATGTCATGATTTCTTTTTATATTAAATAAGATCCATATATTAAAATAATTCAAGTCTCATCTCATCTATTTCATTCAATTGAATAATTATGTCCTTTTGTGATTATGCCTACTTCTATTTCCATCCTTAATGTCTGTAATTTAAACTCAATTACAGCTAATGGATTCCCTCAATATACTAGTTCACATGGAGAAAAACCTATAGTAGACTCACATGTTGTGTTTTAGGCCCAAATATATTTAGGTAGATTAATTTCACAATATAATTACCTATTGGTGATTTTAAATTGACCATTGGCTTGAGGGTGGTAAGGTGATGATTTTATGTGAGTGATTTGATAGTGATCTATGAAACCTCTAATCATATTGTATGGAAATTTAGGTCCTTGATATGAAACTATTGATCTAGGTTCTCCAAATCATTAATGAATATTTTTGTATAATAAATCAAAAACTTTATCTTCATGAGCAAATGGTAGATCTTAAAATTTTACCCATTTGGTAACACAGTCAGTATATACTAGGATGTACTCCTTTCCTTAAGTTGTTGGATCAATGGGACCAATGAAATATAACCCCCATTTCTCAAAGGGTCCTCATACCAATTGATTATTGAGAGGAATATCATTGCAAAATGTTAGTTTAACCATCTTTTGACAAGGGTCACAATGCCAAACATAACTCTTCACATTACTATGAAGTGAAGGCTGATAGTATCTAGCCTTTAGGAATTTATGAATATTCATTTTGGATTAATAATGACCTCCTCCTATCTCATCATGATAATTCATTAGTATTTCATAGATCTAATCTTCATGAACACACCTATGAATCACCAAATTAAATCTAGATTTGAAAAATATTCCATTAACCATTTATAATTATCACTATTATCGATTAAACATTTCATTTGTTTATGAGTGAAATCAAAAGGGAACATATCTATGGATAGATAATTATCCATATCAAAAAACCAAGGTGAGTGTGTTCAGACTGTGAATAATTTTTCATTTGGAATTCTATCTTTCATTAGCTCATATTCTCCTGAAACATTCAATCTTGATAAATATTCATCTACTACATTAGCTTTACCTAGATTATCATTGATTGTTATACAAAATTCATATAACATTAATAACCATGTAAAGATCCTACCTCTTATTACCAATTTGTTTATTAGATATCTTATGGCTTAATGATATATAGATGAATATTTTTTATCTAGTGATGTAGTGATGGAATTTGTTCATAGCCTAAATGATAGCAAGGAACTCATTTTCATGGTTGTATAGTTTATTTAAATAGGATTTAAGTTTTAACTAGTGTAATAGATAGAATACATCTTACCTTCTTCATATTTTAATCCAAGGACTTCCCTCATTGCATTACTTGAGGCATCAATGTGTATATGAAAGGGTGTTCCTAGTTGGGACCTCTCAGTAATACATCAAAAATCATATTCTCTTTTATTGCTTAAAAATATTATTGGAATTTGTTAGACCACACAAATTTACTATCTTTGGTGAGCAAGGAAAACATAGGTATTAAAATTTTACTAAAATATTCAATAAAGTGCCTATAATACCTTACATGGCCTACAAAACTTTTTATATCAATTTATTTTTTTGATGAAGAAAGTTGTGAGATGACCTCAATATTTGTATGATGAATCGTATCCTCTTAGCTAAGATATGATGTCCTGAGATAATTCCTTGATCTACCATCATTAGATATTTTTCATTTCTTAGGGATAACTGATGTTGTTCACACCTAGTTAATACCTTGTATAAGTTTTACAAAGATTCATCAAAGAGTTTCCATGTCCTATAAAATCATCCATGTATACTTCAACATAGTCATTATTGAGACAAACAAATATGGCAAGTACTACTCTTTGAAAAATGGTTGGTGCATTACATAGCCAAAAATGTAAAATTATGTATGTAAATTTACCCTAAGTACATGTGAAGGTGGTTTTATCTTGATATTTAGATACTCTTACTTGGTTGTATCCATTAAATCCATTTAAAAAGGAAAAGCAATTTTTACTTGATAGATTATCTAAGACTTGATTAGTGAAGGGGAATGAAAACTAGTCTTTCATAGTTGTTTTGTTAAGTTACCTATAATATACACATATATTCCATTTACCATATTTTACATATGATTTATTATTTTTGGGAAATTAGATGTTTAATTCATAAATAATAAATTGGTCTAAGTAGATAAAATCAATAAATAATATGCAATAATTGAGCCACTAATTTTGTTTAAAAAATTAATATTTTTTGCCTTTTCTAAAAATAGTAATGAGTGAGAAAATATGAATTAGCTTATTCTAGGATGTTATGATTGAGATAAAGTCTGATACTAAAGGAACAAAACTAGGATACTATCATAAACTAATATCTAGACTTCATTTCTTGATCGGATAGGACCACCAAAAATAGGATAAACTGGTGTCTAGCATTATAGTATTGGTCTTGAAAATGTTGTCCAAACTACTCACAAAGATATTATATTTTTGGGTTTTGTTCACAACATCTATGTGAGCCTATGTACTAAATTCCATATATTCAATATCAATAGAAATCCCTTTAGATATGATTCTTCATATTATTGTGTCTTTTATATGATGAAACAAAACTTTGGAAAATAGGGAAAAGGGGTTAGTGTGTAAAGGATACACTAGACACACTTCACACCTCATGTGTGGGCAAGCTACCTACATACCAATCCTCTAAGGAGGGATTAATCTATTTTTATTTTTCTCATTGAATTGCTTGGTGCAATAGTGTGATGAAAATGTAAATAAATGAAAAAATAGGTGTCCTTAGAATGACTAAGGGCTAGTACAGAGGTTTGAATAAGCTTGAAAGACTTTTGGATGGATGTATGTAGAGAATAGGCAATAGTGCTTGAGTAGTCTTAGTTTTATTCTTGATTATCTCTTATAAATGAGTGTTAACCCTTATAAATGGAATTTGAATGGATTTTTATAGGGAATTTAATGATCATGGATTAAATAAATTCATGTTAGGTTGACATGAATTAAGTTAAGGATTTGGAAGAATATGATTGTTAGAAGAAAAAATGCACTTGGACAACAATACCAAAAATAAGACACCATGAGTTTCAGTGTTGTAGTCCAAGTTTGGGCATTATTGTCCTGAGGGAAAGAGACTTGGGGGGATGGATTTATCATGGAAAGATAAATTTAGGTTTGTGAGGGTTCAGTTTGGGAGGCTATGAATGACTAGGAATCAGTGCAAACATAACTAAGAGGGTTAAGAGAGAAAGTAAAATTGACCTATGGATTGGGTTTCATTAGCCATGCTTAAGTTACCAATTTTTTCATTTTATATGACTACATTTCCACCACCTTTATTCTAGTGATGCAATAAAAAAATACTAAGATAAAGGAAAAATAGAAAGCATACCTAAACTTACCTATAAAGGAGAATCTCATGAACCTATGTGATGTTAGATGTACGTATAGAGAGCATGGTGTGAAGTGTGAATCTACAATGAAAAACATAGAGTAAATCAATACATACTAAATATACTATTTCTAAAATAAGAAACTACAAAATCTAGTTAAGAGAGAGCAAGGAAAAGAAAGTAATGAATACACCTCACTGTGTACATGAAATAATATAAAACCTATTATGATGATAGATTGTGTTGGGTGTGTGTTGTACCAAAATTAATGTCATGAAAAGAGCTGAGTGCTCAATTCCCTAGAAGTGGATCAAGAATGGAAAAGTAGGCCCTTTGACTCCATCATTGCTTACTAAGTAAAGCTAATGAATCATGCATATGTCAATTGATATTTGGATTATGCGTTTAATCATTTTAAATAGGTGGCTCAAGAATACAAAGGTTGGGCCTTTGGATCCATCATTTCCCCCTAAAGTGAAGATATGAAGTAATATAAATATGGAATAGATGTCATATGAGATGGATCTTGAAGCCCATGAATGTACTATGATCTAACAATGTTGGTGTGGATAGTCAAATGTATGCTAAAAACTAGGCCACTCTTGGCCATTCTAAAAGATGAATATTAGGCTTGTATGAAAGCCACTTTGAAACTAGTGCAATATGATTATGTGGAGGCCAAATTAATAACTTAGGTACTTTGGTAGTTAAGCTTGTATGAAATCCAAAGTTGAAAAATGATTACAACCACCTAAATATGGATTAATCCATACAACTAATGAGAAATTCATGGAAAATAAAATGAACTCAAAAAAAGGGGAGGATCAATGTGCCATGCATATTGCCCCAATCACTGGTGTTTAAAACATGAATTCTGATCTAGAAGTTATATCAACTACCTAAAATAAAACTAGAAGTGAAATCCATCATGTCATGCATGATGCTCCCTATATATAGATTATCTAAGAAAAAATATGTACTAAAACATGTTAAATTTGGATTGTGCTATATTGACAAACCTATGATTGAACTCACAATTCTATCTATTTTTAGAAAAAACTAATTTTTCTATTATCTAGATAGGAGCACCAAAAATAATAAAATCTATTATCTATCATTGTATTCTATCTTTGGCACTATTTTTTAAGGCCAAATATGATTACTATTCTATAATATATATTGTCTGCCTGGTCTATTCTACCTAGTCTGATGTCTAGATTTTGTTTTGAGTGTTTTGAAAACTATTATTTTGACCACTAGGAGTTTTGATCTCTATGACAAAACCCTTATTTTTTCCCCATATTTTGAGGTTAGGAATGAATACCCTCCAATGACTACCCTTAGAATATATAGCCCTACAAGTGTGCTATGCTACATAGATACATGATATAACAATGATAATTGACAAGATATATCGAGATATAACAATGTTTGTATTGAGAGATTATTAGATAAATAGAGGTATACCTATCTAGATATAACAATGTAAAATAATGTGTAATGTACTAAACTAGAATTGAAAGTGTTAGTTTTTATTTATTAGGAAAGGATGGAGCATAATGTCCATCATGACATCCAAGAAAGTAAAATAAATGTATGATATGGATCATGGAATCACAAACAAGGACAAACAATAAAGAAATAGGCATACTAAAAAAGAATTAATAAGCATAAAAGGGTGGCCAAGGAGCCAAGAAAACAAGGGACATGGGCACATTCCAGTCATACTATAAATCAAACATACAAGGAATGTTCAAATGTCACATACACATAACATAGAATGAGAAAAAATGGCATGAGGGCCACAAGAACATAAAAGAGTACAACTAAGGGACATTGGCAAATGTCCAAAGGTACACACACATGAATATAATCAAAGGACATTGGAGAATGTCCCAAGTCACAAACAAGAGACAAATAGGAATTGGAGATGTAATCACATCAACCTACACTAAGCAAGGAAAGAAAGCATGTAAATACTAAAAAATACAATCGCATCTAACTAATCAAATAAATAATGGAAAGTATGTATATAATATAAAGTCAATCACATATAAATAATCAAAGAAAGAAGTGAAAGTATGTAAGACATGTTAGTACAATGCTATTTATATACTAAGAAACACACAAGTGCAAGAAACTAGTGAGTGTCAATATGGTAACCTATGTAAGACTAGTAAGTAATGTATGTCAACATGATAACTAGAGTGTGTGGTGTATAAATAACATAACCTAGATGGTGTAGTCATGTAGAATATGCCTCTAGTGGGTATGTATATTGATGTGTGTATTGAATGTATAATTAGGATGCCCCCTCAATGGGTAGAGTGAAGCAATCAAGGATTTACATGTCATTGTACATACTCAAAGAATATCAAGTGAAGAATGGTAATGTAGATAAATTGACAAATAATAACATATAATAGAAAATGTAAGTCAACCATAGTATTAGTAATGTAAATCATGGATGATGCATACAATCGAAATGTTTTTGTGTTTTTAAAATTATTTGAATGTTTTTCATTTTTTTTTGTATTTTTGAAATAAACTATATAAAGGAAAGACTAAAAAAAAATGATACTAACTAATGAGTCTCAGACGAGACTCCTTATCATGGTGTCTTGTATCGAATAAAGGAATCTTGTGTGATTATTAACCATGATGGAATGGTTTTGAATATGACTTTGAATATTTAAATTGATTGTTGGTATCTTGGAAATCAAAATAACCTGTATTGTTCCACTCATGATTATCATCTTGATTTTGAACCAATGAAATGTTGTTGTTGACTTTTGTTGTATCTAGATCTTTTCCTTTTATGAACTATGTCTGTGAATGATTTACCTTAGGATGTTCAATAAATACCAAACCTTGGTACAAACATTATCAATTGCTATAATAGGAGTAGTGATGCCTTGAGCATGCTTGCCCAACCCTTGACCTTGAAAATCAAATTGTTGTACATATTTTTGACCAAACCCATACTATTTTGAAAGTTGGACCTCATTTTAGAGAGGTAGATTTGCATCTTTTTCATACTTTACATGTGCTTATGTTACTATTTGTTACTTTGATATTGCTTTTTGATCCTTTTATTGTTATAATTTATTCTTTGGTAACCACTTTTGTACTATTTCTAAATTTAAACCATTGTGAATATGTTCTTGTGTCACTATGGATTGCTTGACTGATTTACATTTTATAGGGTCCTCATTAGAAATTATCTAATTTATGTTTTTTCAGTGCCAAACATGAATATATGTGATGCTTATGCATTCTATGATGTGCATAATAATATATGGATCTTCTCACTAGATGTAGAGGAGGTATTTTGATCAACTTAGATTTAATCATTTCCCTTAGTACCTCTCTTGAACTCTTATTTGATCTTTGAATTCTTTTTGACTCACTAGTTGTAGAATTACTTTTTTTTATTTATTGTTTTGATATGTAACATTGTTTTTAACCAATTGACTAGGTGAAGGTGCATATACATGATTGACACTAAGTTACCTTTGAGGCTTTAGAATTATGATCTAATTTTCCAATGTTGTGATTTTTTCATGTAATAGCTGATTTTGCATGTGTAAATCTAAAATTAAATTAATCATACTAGTGACTTGATCCCTTAGAGTCTCACATATGCAAACCCTAGTTGATTTTGATTGAACATGTAACCACATATGATGAAGATGGTTTGAAGAAGTTATAGGTTGAATGTATGCATTGGGAACAATAGTATATGTTGGCTCACTTTTTGGAAGAGTGATAGCATGGACCTGGTTAGAGGTAAAGTAGCTATCACCCTCTTGAGGGAGAGAAGGAAAAGGGATTTCTTTTCTCTACATGAAATATGACATTGAAACAAGAGTAGCCAAGGAGGCATATACATCTAGGTAGAAACCATGTATATGGGAAAATATGCATGTAACTAGAGATATAAATTGTATAGAAATATGATTATAGAGAACATTCCACATAAGAAATATCAAACAAGGGATGGAGAGTATGGAACTATGCATTAATGCATAAATTTTTTTGACATGTACTATGATATGTCTAATATATTTAGCAAGATAAACTTCAAAAAAATTTGATATGAGAGATAGAGAGCAAAGGGTAGAGAACATGAAATTATACACACATGTATAGAAAATTGTGACACAAATAATAACCTTTCTAACATGTTTAGCATGATAAAATTTAAAATTTGTCCATATGAGTGACAAAAAACAAGGGATAGAGAATATGAAAGTGTTCATAAGGAATATAAACTTTTGACATGTAACATAATATTTGAAATGTGTTTAGTAAAATGGAGTTGGTAATTATTTCGTATGACGAAAAGAGAATATGCAAAAAAAATTGAAATTTTGTGCATTTTTTGTAATGAATTTTGTAATATCATCCCATACAATTGAACATAAGCATGAAATTTAAATGATGAAGCTTTATACTAGCATATGATATACTTCATCATTCATCTACATGATAGGGCCCATTATGGTTTCCTTGTTATTTGCAAGAAATATAAGAAACATTTGCACATAAGTGAAAATATTTTTTGCAATTTGATTATGGATGTAAGGTGATACCCCAAGAAGAAAATAGGTGCTAGTATATGCAACTAGGGATTTAATAGTGATAGTTTTGAAAAATACTATGAATTTTTGAAATTGAAATTCAATTTATAAGTTAAGTATGTAGGAAAAAATTTAGAAATATATGGGAAAGTGCTTGATTTAATGGGACCTAAAATATGTGACTACGGTTTTGAGAAAAATCTATTTTTGAAAATTACTATGAATTTTTGAAATTTGAAGTGATTTTCTAATTTTAATATACAACTAATTTTTTTGAAAATGATTGGAAAATGACAAGAGAATTATTGGGACCTAGTGTATGCAACTAGGGTTTGAAATAAATATGTTTTAAAATTTACTACAAAATTTTAAAATTTGAGAAGAATTTTTTATTTAATATTCAATAAAAAATTCATAAATTAATGGGAAAATTTAGCTAGGAATTTACCCTAGGGTTTATATGGTTTTTATGAAAAATTTGAAGTATGTCGGGTTCACCAAATGATTTATTATTTTTAGGAAATTAGATATTTACTTCCTAAATTATAAATGTATATGAGTAGATAAAATAAATAAATAATACGAAATAATTAAGCCACTAATTTTAAGTAAACAAATAGTATTATTGCCTTTTCTAAAAATAGTAATGAGTGAGAGAAAATATGACTTAGCTTATTCTAGGCTGTTACCATTGAGACAAAGTCTGATACTAAATAAACAAGACAAGGACAGTATCATAAACTAAGATATAGATTTAATTTCTTGATTAGATAGGACCTTTAAAGAATAGGACACTGTATTGTCTAGAATTTTAGTCTCGGTCTTATTGCTATTGTCCAAACTACTCATAGAGGTATGATTTTTTTGGGTTTTATTTGCATCATCTATGTGAGCTTGTGTACCAAAATTTAAAATCTTAATTGTCAAAAAAAAAATCTATATATATATGATTATTCATGTTCTTGTGTCTTTTATGTGATTAAATAGAACTTTAGAAAATAGATAAAATGGGTTGGTGTGTAAAATATGCACTAGATTCACTTCACACATTATGTATGGGCATGTTGCCTACATACTAATACTCTGACGAGGGATCAAGCTATATGTAGTTCTCCCATTAAATTGCTTGGTGAAATAGTGTGATGAAACTGAAAGTAAATATAAATTTGGGTGTACTTGGGATGACTAGAGGTTGGTGTAGAGGTTTAAATAAGGTTGAAAGACTGTTGAATGGTTATATGTAGGGAATAAGGAATAGTTCTTGAGTAGTCTTGCTTGTATTCTTGCTTCTCTCTTGTAAATGAGTGTCAACCTTTCTAAATAGACTTCAAATGGCCTTTTATAGGGTATTAAATGATTTTGAGCTAAATTAATTCACATTAGGCTGAGATGAATTAGGATAGGGATTCATAATAATATGACCATTAGAAGCCAAAATACACTTGGAAGATAGTGCTAGAAATAAGACACCTTGAGTTTTAGCAATGTAGTCCAAGTTTGGGTGTTATTGTCTTAAGTGTAGGAGATCTAGGGGGATGCATTTTTCATGGAAAGAGCAATCTAGGTTTGCATGGGTTTAGTCTGGGAGGATACAGATGATTGGGAATTAGTGAAAACATGCCTAAGAGGGTTAAGTAAACAAGTAAAATAGACCTATGGATTGGGTGTCACTAGCCACACTCAAGTTACTAAATTTCACATTTTATATGGCTAAAATGTACTATTACTTAATTTTAAACCCATTTACTAAATTTTGTCTTTTTAATAGTTTTTGATATCAATTTTGACCATGTATCTTAATGCAAGGTTTATCTTTATTTGAGGTTATCTTACTAATTTTATGTTTTCAGTATAGATGTGGTGGGTGCAGAAACTTGTATGGATACCATTCATATTGATAAATTCATAATAAACATAGTTTTTATGAGTTTTAAATATTTAAAAGTCCTTTGTTGATTATTCATTAGTTAACCAAATGTTTATGTTCAACATTTTCCTAGCCATGTTGCAATTTGTTTCATTCCTATAGAGATTGAATTCACTCATCTAAATTAATTTATTAAGCATTTAAAATGGAAAGTTTTAAACATGTGTAATTTGGTTATATCTTTAAATAAATACTATCCTTCTAGAATTATTCTTTCTAATGGGAGACATAAATCTAAAAGTAAGGATCCCTAAGTATGTAATGCCTAGATAATAACACTCTATTAAAGAGATGTGTGATTATAAATTTCATCATAAGTGTATTTATAATTAATTTTAACCTCTTTCAAATAAGGTTTGGTATTGTTTGGCCTTGGTATGGTGATATTTGGAGCCATACTATTTTCCTCATTATAGCTTATTAATTCTTCTTCTAGCTCATTTGCATTTTTTTATTGCTACCATTACTAGAGAAGATATATTATTTCCATTAATCTTATGTTCATCTACCCATAAATTTTCTTTAGGTTATATGGATGGTTTTTTAGGTTGATATAAATAGGTATTTTTTTATTTTAGTCCATTTAAGTTTGTCATATCACATCATCTATAATTTATAAGAGCCATTATTGTGGCTAGCCATGGCCTTCATAAGATTAGTGGAAAACCCAATTTTTGAACTTTTGGATAGAGTATCATAAAATATATAAGATATTCCTAAGATTATACAATATCTAAGATGTCTTCTATAACCCCTTCTAGTTTAACAATTTTCTAATCAACCATTTTTAGAACTATGGAAGTTGGTTTTGCTCCAGTTAGAGAGAGTGTCTTTAATGTATTTTATGTCATACATTAATATCATTACCTAAATACACTAACACATTAGGTATTTCCCTCTTCCCTATGGCTACTATGATGACTAGACTTCTAAGGTCTCTGCAGTCTGATAAGATAAAATTTCTTACTAAGAGGTCAACAATCTTACCGTTTACTTGTATCTTTTTGGGATATTATCTTTTTCTTCTTAGTATTTTTACACATAATTTTAATGATTTTTTTAATTTATGAAATATCTGTAATGTCTTGAGTATTGGTATCTCATTTCTCAATATGTTTAGTTCTTGGACTAGGTTAGATTACTTTTTATGTGTTTTTTCATTGAGTGTCTCATGAAATGGTATTGATGATGGAAAATCAAAATAAGTGGTTTACTAAGTTTTTTCACTCTCTTGGATAGTCCCTTTCTCCTTGATTTTTTCATTGGGAAGATTTTTCCCTTATTTGTCTTTTGGGATATCTATGTTAGTTTGATGATAAGCATTGGTTAATGTCATTCCTAAACACAATTGAACATTATCATAATTTATGGTATTTAACCCTATAGTTATTTTATTTCTATACCATATATAGGTGTTGCCTATCTATTCTTAAGGTTTACCATTGGGAGGGTAGGTAACTATGGTTGATTTACTTATTCAATTTCTTGTGTTTTGATAATAAGGGTATACATTAAATCATGTTGAGGTGAAAATTTCCTTTGCTGGTAAATGTTGGTTCAAGTATCCATGGTTGATTCCATTGAGGAACCCATAGTTGTTGCTTCTATTATGGTACCTAGGGTTGTTATGGTACCCATTATTTTGGATACCAAGCTGGTGGTCTCCACTATTGTGGAGGTGTTGATCTAACCTAAGTCATTACCCATGGATTGGAAGAAGCTCTAGTAATAAACTACTTTAGATTGTGATGATAAGGAAAAACTTTCCACTATCTCTATGAGATATAATTGAGCTTTTATCTAGGTTGGGTGTTTTGTTTTATTTTATTCTTTATGACATGAAGGATACTATAGTTTCTTGTAACATGATCATTTACATCCTAAAGACCACACATATATTTTATCAAGAGGATAGTCTTAGAGGGCATGTTTTAACCTATATATTAGGAGATACATAGTGTTGTTAACTTTTTATTGTATCTCATATAATGTGGTATTTAGGTGTATCAAGATTTATATTTAAAATTTTTTAAAATCCTCCATGAGTTAACTTATGTCATTATTCCCTTTCCCACTTCTAATTTTCCTAATACCAACCTTTGTCCTTGAGTAGTTCCTACATAATTCAACAATATCATCGAGACCAAGTTTATTTACATAGCCTTTCCCCATTAGGTTTAAGGATTCTTGAACATCATCATCCAATCATTTGAATATAAATATTTTTATTATTTTTTATTCCAATTCATATCCAAAACTTCTAAGGAAAAAAAATAAATGATCAAGATAATCTTCCATGTTTTCATCTTCCTTTTATTTTATATAGAATAATTCCTCCTTTATATCTCAAACCCTATAATAATATTTATTTTTTTCACTAATAAATTTACATTTCATCCCATGTGTGAATGGAGTCTGGTTTTAACCCCATAAACCACCTCATATCTTAATCCTTGGGTGTTTAAGGAAAAATTTTCAACTTTTGATTACTAGTTTTGCAGTCATAAGTTTGACATAATACCTTAAACTCAAACAAGAATTGGTCAGGATCCTCTATTGTTATTCACATAAAATTAGGTAGTATAGATGTCGATATGTTTTTCATTAGAACATTTTCATCTAGATATAGTAAAATATAATAAGCAAAAGATTTTCTTACTAGAGGAGTTATAACTAACTCAACCCTAACTTGAGGGTTTAATATGGTTCTTATAATATCTCCCATTTCTTCCCACTAGATATTTTAAATAGTCCTCTTAGGTGGTGTATGTTCACCTAAAGTGGTTAAGCCTACTTGATTGAGATTATGTATCAAATCTCTACCTTACAAGTTCCTTTAGACTAGACTGCTTTCTTTGAAAAGATGTACTCAATTCTAGGGATTTATCACAAGGTTTAAGAGATGGGAATGTGGATTCTTATTCAATGATGGGAATTTCCATAAGAAATAATTTCCTTAAGAGTTATTCTAGCCCAATTTATCCCTATGAGTTTTTAGTGCTTATGGTTTTTTGATGTGAGTTAGGAATATATTCCCTTTGGATCTCTTTATTTATTCATAAATTTATCTTTACTTATAAGAAGTATTGTTTATTCAATTTGTTTTAATTTTTTTATATCCTATTAACACTTAAAAAGTCCCTGATAATGATACCAAAAATGATGAGGGTCTTTGTGTCCTCTTAATTTAGTTGATATATGTCAGGGTAATCAAAGTAGTGTTCAACAATAATATATAATAGGATATACAAAGGTATATAACTAATAGTCTTATTTTGGGGGCAATTTGTGAATCATCTAACTTACTACTATAAAATCTAATTTGATTAGATTAAACTCTAATTTAATTTATTGTAAAGGGAAACACACTACTTGTTGAATTGAAATTGTACACTGATTAAATTAGTTTACTAAAGTTGAGGTTTCATGAATTCAAAGAAAAAATTTAATCTATTTTTTAGAATTTAAATTGCATGAATGTAAAACACATTGTTTTATTTTAATTTTTTGAATTGAAACAACATAGATCTGAAACACACTATTTAATATATTTTACAAGAAATGAAATTTCAAGGAAATTAATTTCTTGAAAATAAAATGTTTAAAAGTAATTTGTTGAAGGTAAACACACATACACAAACAACCCTTTAGGTTAAAAATTAAAAAAACACTACTTTGCAAAAAATGGATAAGAAACTTAAAACATATAATAATGCATAATAAATAATAAAATACTAAATATATCCTTATTATTGGATGAGTGGTCCCTTTCTCTTCATAATATAAATAAATTCTCTTAATCTTGGGGGGAATTTATGAGCTCAACTTTTCATTAATATGGAAATCTGCTTAAAATAGTTGAAATGGTAATATTCAAATTGATCACTCCTTAATTATCTCTATCTATTATCAAAATTACATTATTTATATATCAAATATTTATAATTTCTTTTCAAATATAGAATAAAAAATAACAAGATGATATCCTTAGTAAGATGTTGTTTTATTTTATAATAACATCATAATAATGTACGTTCCATAATTCTAGGAAAATAGGTGGAAAGCACTAGATTTATGTTTTTAATGGGTTACACTTAACTAATAGTTGTAACCATTAGAATATCATTCAATTATTAGATCAAAACACATTATTTATAGTTTTTTTTTATGAAAAGCTTCCATGAATACAATTGTTATATATAGATATACTATTTCTATAAATTTTATACTTAGCATTCAAACTGTGTCAAAAAATGTCTTAAAATTATTTAAATATCATATGCACATATTTTTATCAAACATGTATATACTTTTGGTGATATTATATGTTATATGGAGATATCTAAAGCTAGACTAGTGACTTTCAAACCCCGATTGGTGATTTTTTGAGTTAGTTTAAGGATCCTCAAAACTAGATATAAAGTACGATAAGTTATCCTATACAATCATTAGAGATATAGATTTATTAAAAATTGATTCTTAGTAGTTATTTTTATAACCAAAAAACTATTCTCTTGACTTTAGTACATAATTTGGACTTGCACATACAAAACTAGTGTCTTTTGCATGTAATTGTTAGATAATATTGGCCAAAATAGATATCAATGACTTACATATAATAATCAAGATAAATAACTCATTATCTATTTTAATTTAATAATGGGTCATATTATGAGCATATAAATCCATCTAAAGGAAGTTTATTAGGGAAAACTAAGGTTATTATTTGGATATAATTAGCCATATCATGGACTCATTAGTTATAAATGTAGATAATAGTGCATGAAGCATACCACCAAACACTGGAGAGTTCACCAAAAACTAGAGGAAATAATGTAAAACTTTATCATCCATGTAATATTTTTAATCGACACAAGCCTCATCAAAGTAGATGTTATATAAAAATATGAGGATAAATTATTGGTCCCATAACTAAAATAAAAATCAAAAAATATGAATGAATACCAAGAGCAAGAAGAGAACTTGCATAAATTTATGGGGGATGAAACTATATAATTCAAATATTATATAAATTTTACCTTGTGAAACCAAAAATATAAGAAAAAAATGGAGGATATGGAGAGGTAACTCAATATTCATTCCACCAGCTTTTATAACAATAAAATTACTTCCAAATTGGAGTGGGTGAAATGGATCAATATGCAAAATAAATATAAGAAAAAATAAATGAATGTATAATTATTTTTGAATACATGTATTAATATGGAACTATATTAAAATACTAGATGGAAAATATGTAAATTTATATAGGAGTGCATGAAGTATATTATCAAACACTGGAGAGTTCACTAGCTCTAAGGGATGTGGTTATGGTGGCCAAGGAAAATGTTACATTAGATTATAATATCTTTGACACCAAGGTCATATTATTGAATTGATAAACTTTTTAGAAGGATGTGGAAGATAAATATGCTCAAAATATTTATCCAAATACTGGTTATTCACTTAAGAATGACAATCTTAATAGAAATTGTGAGATTATAGTAAGTGAATTATTTTTATTGTACCTACCCAAATTCTTCAAGAGTTGTCTCTAGGATTGGACAAAGTTAAATAATATAGTAAAATGCTAGAATAATTGTTTATAATTATATATTACTAACCAAAAATTATCAATGGTAGAATATATCTTGAGGTTGATGTGCCAAAGTCTTATATTGACCTAGGTAACATGGTTTGGTTTGGTCACTTGCACTAATACAAGACAATTTGTATGAATAAAATGTATGTATTACAAAGACACAACCATTGATTTTTAGAAGGTATATAGTCTATATTTATACCATAATATTATAATATGGTAGGATATATCTAAATATAGGGAGATACTAGTGAAATAGATGATATATAATATAGAGATAATTATGATATATAAAATTATAACAATAAGATAGTAGAGAGTGAAAATGTATAGATTGAAGAGATATATGAAAGTGTAAAATTTGTGAATGTGAGCACATGCAACTAGTTCTAAAATTTTATGGATGCATATAACAACTATCTTCTCACAATATTAACCTTTGCATTGCATTATCTCTAACTAGCGTCAACTCAAATTACACAACTATCTCTACCAAAGTTGTAGATTTTACGTCAACATTTGGTGGTACCACACAATTTTTAGTTATCTAATTTATAGAGGTAATTACCCATTAAAATTTTTGGAATATAGTGCTAACATAACTTGAAGAGTGGAGGTAAAAAGTACTAATTTGTTTTCCACTTTGAAACAATAATAACTAGTTATTCAATGCCTGAAGTAATATTTTTTTACACCACAAGAGGAAGAGTTTTGGGTCACATTTTCAAAGATATTTTGGCCTTACATCTTAATACAAGATAAACACATAAAGGGATAAAGTGTTTATATTAATAAATAAATTAAATGGACCAAAAAGAAGCTTGAAGCCCTTAAAAATTATAGCATGCCTAGACTAAGGAAATTGACTATAGGTTTCATACTACACTTGATTCTTTTTTGATAATTATGGCCATTCAAGGATGGTCAAGATTTGATGTCAAGAAATATTATTTAATAGAATGGGAAAGAGAAAGGATTTTGTAGATAGTAACATCCTTAATAAATGATATCTTTGTGGAGAAAGGGTTGGTAAAATAAGGAAAAAATACTTTATGGGCTAGGCATATAAAGGATGGCATATAGAAAGAAGGGGGATCCTGAAGAGATGTGACTTATTAGAATATTTAGTATAAATTGTTGGGTTAGGTTAAATAATACATAAGGGAAATAAGGGTAAATATATAATTAATAATATATTATTAAATATAGAGAAGAGGAAATTATGATGAAGAAGTTGTACACGAGAAAAATGGCAAATGAAGAAATAAGAAAACATATAGAAGAGATAATTAGATCAAATATTTATAAATTATTCAAAAGGAAAGAAATATAAGATATGATATTAATGATAATTATGACTATGTAAGATACCAATCTAGCTTCTACTAGTGAAGGTCCCCATGTTAAAAATTAGGATTCCATTCCTCTAACAAAAATAAATGAGTTAACATTAATACCCATGGATGACACATAAGAAGTCGAGGAAAGAAATCAGATAGAATATATATTATATTATACACCACAAAAATTAATGAATGATATGTATACTAGATGATCATATGTATCTACCCTTATAAGAACCCCAAAACTGTTCAAAACCTTAGGTGCAAAAGACTAGATGATGTCAATAACTACCTCCCATAGTGGACGAGGCATAGGAAGTAGTGAAATATATATATGAATAAGATAAGGTAGAAGACAAAATAAGGATATGTTAATATATTTATAAGATGAAACCAATATAAGATATTTTATTAATGCAATAAGGAAGCATAAAGGAAAATAATAGATAACAAACAATGCACAACATTATAGTATAAGAAAAATAGATATTAGGAGAGACACAAACCTTATGGAAGAGGGAAAATTATAATATAGAATTTAAATGAGACACAATATAAAAATAAATATAAATAATTAATTATATTAGGAGAGGAAATATTATTTACGGATGCCATTTGGGAAGAAAATACTATATAGATAGAGGATATAGAAAAAGATAAAAGCACTAAGAAAAATTATCTAGTTCCTTGATCAAGAATGATTGGGCATTGGTGAGTCCTAGAGAGTGATTGGTAATGTTTAAAATAGTTTTAAAAATTATAGGATGTGTAAATTGATGTGTAATGACTCCTAGAGAAGTATTGGTTATCTTTTCAACACCTACTAATAGTTTTATTGTTGTAACATTTGAAAAATATCAATCATGTGTATTTATTCATATTCTCTCTTATTAGTTCAAAATACATAAATTTGTAAATTCAAAGCTTTAAATTTTTTATAAGAAAACAAAAAGATTATATATCTTTGACTATTTTTATGTATATGGCCATTTATTATATTTACCTCAGGCTTTCAAATAAAAATATAGATGGACACATGAAAACGAGATTCATACTATCTTTCTTAAGGTAGGTCAAGGTAGGAATTTAAATTTATGTCATTTTTAGTTTGATGTATACATGCAATACATCATGAACACCTAAAATTAGGGAATAATGTAGATTCCTAAATTTGGTATAAACTTAATTAGTTTAATAATTTTATCATTAATTTGTATATATCACTCTTCATCTTGATTAAATGTTTTATTCACAAGTGTCATGGTATAATTTACTCTCTTATTCCCTAAGTGGACCCATATTCATGGTATTATTCCTTTATCTTATATTTTATTATTTTTTGGCTTTGGGTATCCCCTCCTCTTTCTTGTTTGGTCTCATTATCCTCTCCTAAAACTTTATTATGGATGATTTAATCTTTATAAAGACACATAAATTACACTTGGACAAACTTGTGATTGGTAAAAAATTGTCTCTTAAATTTTATGTAGGTCCTTTGAACCTACCTCTTTTCATACACTTTTTTGGGCCTATTTTTTTGGTCTCTTACCTATTTGTGATGTTATCTTGCATGTCAATAAGTATAATTCAAATAAATATAATGATATATATATATATATATATATATATATATATATATATACATACAAGGATAATAAAAGGTGTTATAAGGATAAAGGAACATAAGCAACACAAGAGTTTAAAAAATATTTATATTCCTCATAATCATTGTAGACATTTTAGAGAGTTTCTAATTCTTATAATAAATAATATTAATCAAGTGGATCAATACATCTTATACCATTATCCTTAGCTTGATTATTTATATACACATTACATGAACTACAAGGGGTTTGATTGTCAGGATTAGGAGCACAATTGATTAACTTTTATAAGCAACTAAACATGGAATTTAACCAGAAGTAACAAGTAACTAGAAATAAAAAACAACATAGAATTTGAGAGACAATACAATCTTGTATTCAACTCATCTAGAAGGAAATATAATAAAGAGATTACACTCTTCTAACACCTCTTGGACATACCAGTAACTCTCCCTCAAGAGTTATTTCTCTCACAACCAATTACAACCACAACTCAAACACAGAGTTCTACCCTCCACCAATTAGTAACAATACTACTAGTACACAAGTACTCCAAGTAGATCTCCCTTGATCTTTCAACAACTTGCAAATCAAATGATCTTACTTACCATGTAGATCTCCCCTGATCTTGCTATACTGCAGATCAACCTAGTTTTGCACACCTGCAAACCTATATCTTACAATTGGAAGGATCTCTTCCTTGTCCTTGATTACAATATAGCCCCATGAGTCTATTATATAGATCTCATGCAAACAATAAATAGACTTCTAATTACAATAATTAGAAATGCAGACTCAAGACTAAAATTAGTCTTTAAAATGCAAACAAATTGTCCATCTAAAATAAGACCAGTTTTGGAAGTGCATGCAAATGCATGCACACAAAGGCTGCCAACGTCGATGCATGTCTGACTAATGTCAACCAACCCATAACCAATGTCGATTACTGCAAACATTGAAGATGACTAACATTGGTTGCACTGCTGATGTTATTTTCTCTGTAACTCAGCAACCTCCTCCATGTTTGCATCAGTGAACCTTTTAGCTCCAAAACCTAAAAATCTCCCACTTGGAGATAAATAGTTACACCTATACCTGTACTTGTACATCATCTAATTTTGTTTCCTAGCTTGTATCCCTCTTCAAGTTCAACCTTGAAGACCAACCACCACATACCCTGTGGTGCTACTCCTGTCATCCAAGTAAGCTACCATATACGAATCTACATACACATGTAGAGAAGTCCCTGACCCTGCATAACATGTTAACCTACTACTGGTCCCTCTCAGATACTGAGCTACATTCTAGTGCTCCTTACCTAGATTGGCTACAAACTTGATGACAACACCCACTACTTGGGAAACATCAGGTGTAGTACATACCATGTACTTAACCTCATCATGTGAATTGGGACACTGTTTCATGAACTATCCATCCATAGGTGTGCTAACTGGTTCTACATCTTGCATCTTAAACCTTACCACTAACTTATTCACACAATCATCCTGAGACAATATCAACCTATGATCTTCCCTATCTCTAGGAATACTCATGCCAAAGAATTTTATTGCTCTTAAATTCTTCATGATATACCTCTGAACTAACTTTACCTTTAGCTCAGCAACTCCCTACATGTGTGACCTTGTAATAAGCATACACACAACATATAGTAATATGATAATGTAGCTAATATTATCAAACTTGGTAAATGAAACACAATGGTTACATTGACATTGACTAAAGCCATGCTTTGTCATACACCTGTTAAACCTCCATTATCTTGCAGCCTGCTCAAGACCATATACCCTGGCCTTCCATCTCACGTGTCCATTCTCTCTCTTCTTTAACCTAGGAATCTATTCATCTTTCAGTGATTTCTTTCTAGCTAGCAACTCTACCAAATCTCTTGTTTGGTTCTCATCCAAGGAATCAACTTCCTCATTCATGCCATGCTCCCACTATTTCCTAGATTCTACCTACTCTGCTTCTTTAAAACTTCCTAGTTCTTGACCATCAGTGAGTAACAAGTAGTCTAAAGAAGGGGAATAATGAATTTGAGGCTTACTTACCCTTTCAATCCTCCTCATGGGTGTTTGAGACTCTTTGATAGCTTGCTGTCCACCCAAAATCTATTTTCTAGTCGACCCTGGTCTGCACCCGACCGATGTCAATCCCACCTAATCGTCGATGTCAGTTCTCTTACCAATGTCGATGTCCACCTAGTCACTGATGTCAGTTCCCTAACTGATGTTGATTGCCACCTACCTGACACCACCGAGTCTAGTCTGCACATGACCAACGTTAGTACCTACTTGTTCGATGTTGGTTCCACTTGACTGACGTCAATAATTGTGTTTTCCTGTGAGTGATGACTTTTTACCCATAAGATTACTTTGAATCATACCCTTATCCAAACTGCCTTGCTCAAAATTATTCAGCCCCTTGAGCTGATCTTTATCCATCATCTTCTCCTTGAAAACCAAGGCTTTTCTGTTCTTGTCAAAAACATCAGATTTCCTCTTTATGCCATAAACCTGATCCTTTCTTGTAGCATGTGTTTCAAGAAACCTCACTTTCTTTTGTTGCTTACAAAAAACTCAATCTATGCTTCCTGAATCTAAACTCTTACCTTTTGACTCAAGAACATGCATCCCCTTCTTATTCATGTGACCAAGCCTATGGAGCCACATCTTCACATCTACATCTAAAGTAGATAAACCAGAAGGAGAATTAGTAATACAAGTAGATAGATAAAGAGTACCTACTTTTTTACCTCTTGCTAAAACAAGTGCACCCTTAGAAACCTTATAATAATCTATTATGAGAGTTATTGTGCATCCCTCATCACCCAACTTTCCAATAGAAATCAAGTTCTGCTTTAATACTGGGACAAGCATGACCTCCTTCAACACCCATGTGTTGCCCATCTACAATTTTAGCTACACTTTCCCTTTGCCAACCATTTGATAAGGCTTACCATCCTGTAAATAAATCTCTCCAAAGTCTTATTGGACATATTCATGAAAAAATTCTCTATTTGGGGTTTCATGGAAAGAGGTACCAGAATCTAAAACCCAATATTCCACTTTATCCAAGGAATATACAAGAGCATCCTATGCAACAATATCTGCAACATTTGCTTCTTCATTTCCTTCATGCTGATCTTCAACCAACCTATAATTTTTCTTTATGTGCCTTGCCTTTCCACAATTATAGTAGATTATTCTGCCATACCTAGATTTGGATCTGTTGCCTATCTTTGACCTTGATTTCCCTTGCTCGATCTTCTCTCTTTGCCTTCCCCTGCTTTCAACACTTAAAGCATTCCCTGATGATTCACTTGTGCTTTTCTTGTGAATTTCTTCATTCAATATTACACTAACAACATCATCAACTTTCAAGATATTTGAAGCAGATGCAGTATTACTAACTGCCATTACCAAACTATCCCAACTTTTAGGTAATGAGCATAAGATTAAGAGAGCCTTAATTTCATCATCACAAGCTATATTGATTGAATTTAATTGGTTTACCAAACCATGGAAATCACTAGGATGACTATGTACAGATCCACCTTCCAGCATTTGTAAATTAAATAATTTCTTCATAAGAAATACCTTATTTGAAGTTGAGGGTATTTCATATAAATTTGCCAAAGATTCCATTAACTCTATTATTGTCTTAGCCTATGATAAGTTGGAAATCACAGATGATGCCATGCTCAACCTTATAGATCTAAGAGCCTTCCGATCAAGAACCTTCCACTCTTCATCTTTCATATCCATGGGCTTGCTTACAACCCTGCCCAATGATAAGTATAGATCTTTCTGATACAAATAATCTTCTATCTACATCCTCCATAATTGATAATTCTTGCCATTAAATTTCTCCATTCTTAGCTTACTTTCTTCTACCATTTCTTTACTCCCACTCAATTAGAAACCCCTGAGAGTGACCTGTAATCAAACACAAATCTACTATGAACCAGGCTCTGATGAACTTACAACCTTGCTCTGATACCACTTTGTCAGGATTAGGAGCACAATTGATTAACTTGTATAAGCAACTAAACACAAAATTTAACCAGAAGTAACAATTAACTCGAAATCAGAAACAACACAAAATTTGAGAGACAATACAATCTTGTATTCAACTCATCTAGAAGGAAATACAATAAAGATAATACACTCTTCCAACACCTCTTGGGTGTACCAATAACTCTCCCTCAATAGTTCTTTCTATCACAACCAATTACGACCACAACTCAAACATAGAGTTGTACCCTCCACCAGTCAGTAAAAATACTACCAGTACACAAGTACTCAAAGTACTCCAAGTAGATTTCCCTTGATCTTGAAACAACTTACAAATCAAATGATCTTTCTTACCATGTAGATCTTCCCTAATCTTGTTATACCATAGATCAACCTAGTTTTGCACACCTGTAAACCTAGATCTTACAATCAAAAGGATCTCTTCCTTGTCCTTGATTACAATACAGCCCCATGAGTCTATTATATAGATCCCATGCAAACAATAACTAGACTTCTAATTACAATAATCAGAAACACAGACTCAAGACTAAAATTAGTCTTTTACATGCAAACAAACTGTCCATCTAAAATAAGACTAGTTCTGGAAGCGCATGCAAATGTATGCACACACAGGCTGCCAACATCGATGCATATCTGACCGATGTCAGCCGACCCATAACCGATGTCTATTACTGTGAACACTGAAGAGGACCAACGTTGGTTGCACTGCCGATGTCGGTTTCTTTGTAACTCAACAACCTCCTCCATGTTTGCATCAGTGAAGCTTTTAGCTCCACAACCTAACATTGATTTGAGAATGCATGATATGTATCTTACAACTCCACTTTGGTTCTTTGATACACCCTTAACACATAATGTGCATGGGAATATGTGTATCTGACTTGTGGCTATTATAAAATTTAATTAAGTCATATGATCATTTATATAGATTTATATTATTAATAGGGTTAACATGGTTTGTTTACATAACATAATTAGGGTGTATATAGGAGGTAGTGGTTAGTAATTTATCATCATATTATGAATTCTATTATTATTTTAAGGTTATGGATGTTTCCCCCTAGAAGTGGCTCATAATTTGCTTTCATCTTATTCTCTATTTCAATAATATTTTTATCTATTAATGTTATTATAAAATATTTGTTAAGTAATATCATTAAAATTAGTATCAAAACTTTGATTCAGGTGAAATTGTGCTTAAAACCCTAATTTCTAAGAAATTCCTTTATCTCAAAAACCATTTTGAAATTTTATTTAATTATTTTATCAAAGTTGTAGGATAATTTAATAAATCTATAATAAATAAATTAGGTGTGCTGATTATTTTTGAGCGAATTATCACATTTTTATTATTTTATTAAATTCAATGTAAAAACCACATTTTAAGGATTTTATTTATCTATTTATTTATATTTTCAAAAATAATGCAAAAATATACTAGGGTTTGTTCTTTTAAGTTTTTGATTTGAGGTTGAAAAAGGTAAAAAATGTCTTGGTAAAAATTTCATCAAAGGTGAAAATCAAATCCAACATTTTCAATCTTTGGTATGGTGAGATCACCAACTAGGGGATATGGCAAGGGTTTTGAAACTCTAGGTAAAACTCAAAATAAATAAGACATGGATTTATAAATATGAATCAATGGATATTTTTTCCTAGGTTTTATTAGATCATAATATGATCTAGACTAAGTATAGCATGAAAATCATAGTCTAATACAACTAATATCAAACATTGATTAGGTGATCTTAGATAGAGACTTAATAAAATTTTGAATTTTCAATTTTATCCTCAAAATTAGTGGAAATTAAATACTAATCACATTAACCACTATGGATATTTGGGTCAACATAATCTAAGCCCTAATACACCTCATCCTCTACCTTAAGTTGGTTCCCATTTAGGGTCATATAATGTGATGTTAAAAGTTGTAATACAATAGTTTTAAGGGAAGTATATTGTCACTTGAATCAAATAAATGGAGTTTTTTTAGGTAAATTAGATCATGTGTGGATGGAAGGTGGTAAAGGAATATTTATATTTTGAACCTGAGTAGTTCATTTAATATCAATTACTTTATGTTCAAAATAACAACGGTCTTAATATCAATTGGTAAATTTTAAATAATGAATTATAGTTCTAATATTTCATTAGTGTGATGGTAATTTTTTTTATCTAGTTAGAAAATTTATGTAAAATAAGATTTTTAAGGTATTGGATTAAATATTTGTAGTATCTATACTTGTGGGTAGAGACAATCACAAATGAAAATATGAATGAAATTTTTCTTAATGGGCTCAAATATCACATCCGACATGAGGCATATATGTTTAATCTGAGTTATATCCTTGAATATATTATCATGGCACATATGTTGGATGACAATTCAGTAGGCACCAAAATGATTCCATTCATAAGTATAAGAGATAAGAACACTATGGAATAGTCATTCCATCAGCTTCTTAGACTGATCCCTTAATAAATTAAAGAAAATATGGTGAAAGTATTATGTTTTAATTGTGATAACATGTGAAATTAAGGATACAGGTGTACAAAAAATAATTTTTTATACATTAATGAAAAAGAGGATAACGAAGTAGCATGGGAGGATGATGATGAACCACTGGAGGAATAAGAATAAATACAACCAACTATTTTATTCCATGCATTTTTTGGTATTATCACTCCACAAACCTCAAGGTATTGGGTTTTTTGAAAAAATGGAAGGTGATAATATTTATTGACTCAGGTAGTCATGATTATAGATGGGGGCATAGTATGTTATTTCAAGGAATTACATATTATTAAACTCTCCATGGGTGAATATATACTATATAACACTATGTTTTCCATTCCTATGGGTGGATTAGGAATTATTTTGAGATTATAATAGGTAGCTACATTGGGAATGATTGATATGAATTTATACGAGCTATTCATGCATTTCCATTTAGAGGCAAGAAATTTTAACTTCATGGGTTATGTACAAAGTCCCCATAGTTGTTGAGCTATCATAAAATGTATATGATTCCAAAAAATGGAGTGAATGTTTTATTAGATCAACTATACTCAATAGAGGCATAACCACCAAAAGAGTCTACACATCTAGATATATAAGATATTATGGAGGAGCATTTAGTAGTTTTTGGTGATATGCCAAAAGGAATTCCTCATAAAATGGGTTATTATCATGCCATTAAACTAGTGTTAGGGTCCAACCAACCAACATTAGGCCTTATAGGTACCCATATGTCTAGAATAGTGATTGACAAGATGGTATAATATATGTTGGAATCAGGTATTATCTATAATAGTTAGAGAACTTACTCATATATAATGGTGATCATGTTGTTATAACCTAAAATTTTACCCTAGATATGTCAAGTATACCTTATAAATTTTAGGATAGCATGAAACTATTTCTCTTTATAGGCAAGCTATTATAAGAGAGAGATCTCTAGGTTTGAAAGGGTTATCTCCCTTGATTTATCTTCTAGGCTCACACTATACTAGGCTAATCAATATTGGGGGTGAAAATGGAAGAATTAGATGTAAAATAAACCTATTATAATGAGGTGATACACCAAATATATCTCCAGACAACAAACTTACATCTGTGCTAAGAAAAGAGACTACAAAAATTGACCTCAACTCTATGTCCTTCTAACATAAGTATTTGTCATAGAGGTAGATTGATATGAATATCCAGAGGTGCATGAAAATAAGGTCTAATAATAAAGACTAATAGTCCTTATCACACTTAAAAACACACTTAAAAAACACATACACTTTATAAAACCTATTAGAAGAGATATCACTCACACAAAACATGCAAGAATAGAATTTAAGCAAGGAGAGCATATTCATCACTTGTCAACCATATAAACCACTTATCACACTTAGTCAAAAGATTGAAAAGAATGAATCAACTTTAAAACACTTTATTAAAAGGAAAATGAGGTGCCAAAACCATTATGGATTTTCCATACCAATTTTGGATGCATTACAAAGCCAAAAAGGTTTGAATATATAAAGAATAGGAGAGGGGAGAGAAGAAGTAAATCTCAAGGGTCACAAGGCCAAGTGTCAAACTATTATCACCAATTATAACTCCATATAATGAAGTGGATAATAGGATACAAATTTATTATTTTGAAATATATTTCCAACCTTATATATGGTTATTCAGGGTCTCTCCAACCTATCCACATAATGGGAACACCTCCAAGATGTGGGTATCTTGTAATGAAGGTGAACCTCTAGGTTATGGGCCACCTCCCTATATGTACCAATTAAGATATTAGAAAACTAATATAAAATATTGATTTATAAATAAAAGGGTTATAAATATGATAAATAGATAACTATAAATAAAAAATGGTGATACAAAAATGTTTGACACTCCTTTCTTTGAAAAACACATAAATGATCCCCAAAAACTCATACACTCAGACAAACTCCATAACTAGCTAGTTACAGAAGTTTTTATTAATAATTATCAAGTAAAATAAGGTATAAGAGGTAGGAATGATAATATACATATCATATATTCACCTCATGACTGATATATCACATCCTAAGACTCAAAAACATAAAACTATCTTGCATAGAGGCAAGAAGGAGAAGATAAACACCAAGAAAGAGAGATCCTTCACAAAGTATTCATGCAAAAAATTAACTAAAAATAATATTAAATAGTATATAAATTCAATTAACTATTATATTAATATAAATATTTATTTTCATTATAAAATGGGTAGAGATACTCCACACCATAATAGGAAGCAGTATCTTACAATCTGAAAAATGAGAGATATATAGAAGGGAAGAAAAAAGAGGAGGATAAATATTTCAATGCTCAATTAATACACTTGAACCACCATATTTTGAACATAAAAAATAGAATTGATATGTTTATACCTTCCTTTCATTCCTTTTCTCATTGAGACTCATTCTTGATTTTAACTGTAAGATTCTTTTGACCTCAAAAGACTTCTTTTTCTCCCATTGACCTAAAAAAGGCTCTTAAGGTCTAAAACCCTGATGAATTGAGTGATGCCATCATAAAATAAATGGATAAAGTATTAAAATTATATAATTTCCTTGAATTTTCCACTTTTATTTACAATCCCTTAAACTCCCTCAACTTTCCCACTTACCTTCTATGACACATCTCCACTTGGTCTTCTAGAAACCTCTAGCAACTTTGTGAAGGATTATCACTTTAGTATTTGAAATTTGGTAGATCTTGAGGATTTTTTCAAATGTCATATTTTATTAATTACTAACCATTTATTTTCTCCTAAAATATGTAAACAAAACCATGATACTTTAAACTCTTTTGGAATCCATTAATGGAGGTCTTCAAGCTCAAACCTTTCTTCATTGGTTGCTATAAAACTCCCATTTAGAGTCATCTTGACACCATGGTATCCATATTGAGACAAATATAAGACTTAAAAACATACATAAAATGATTATAAGGATAAAAATTAAGTTTTTATATTCCTTTACTGCCTACAACAATTGTGGAGACCTCCATTAGACCTCTAACTATGAGCTTTTCTAGGCTATTTTATGCCTAAAAAACTCCATGAGAGATTATAACTTGGTGGATATTTATTATTTGAGAATAAAATTGATATAAATATTTTTAAAAATATATTATATTATTTAATATACTTACACACAAAATTTAATCTCTTAATTATACCTGTAAACACTCAATTCCAACTCCATGTGTGAACAAGCAAGTGAGAATCCTTGAAATGCTTCTTTAAAAGACCTGTAATTTAGAATTTTATATATCCTAAAGTATATTATGGGAATGAAACAAACATTAAAAATATAATGACATAAAAATATACCTATATTAAAAATTTAAATTCATTTCATTGAGTATAACTCAAGATTTGTATCTTTTGAGGTTGTTTTAACTTGCCTTGTCTCATTTCTAAACATGTGTAGCTTTGAATTTTTACATTGTATTGAGTTTTATTAGGTAAAAATTATTAATTATTTTTCAATTATTAAAAAAATTTACCAATATATATATTAAAATATTTTTTTGGAAAATTTAAATGAATAAAAACATCTGTAATCACCAATTTGGACTTGCTACACACTCAGAAAATGAGAACCAAGAAACCTAGGAAGAGAGAAAAAGACATATATTGAGATTAATTATGTATAAATAGATAATTATTTTTTAATTATGATATTTAATGTATCATGTAACTTTTAAAATTATTTTATTTTATTATTCAATCCTTTTAGTGCCTCAAAAACTCTTTTTTTTACTATCTACATTTACATGTCAAAACCCTAAATTTGGCCAACTTACACTTTATCACTTTTTAAATCTAAAAATTTAATGACTAAGGTTTATAAATTTCAAATATTTATCATAATATCTCAAAAAAAAAAATCAAAAAAAATCTCAAAAATGTAAAACTTCTCCCAAAACCAAGTTGTGAAGGTTTAAGAAGGGTTTTACTCCTCAGCAATTATTCATAGAGTTGTAAGATTTAATGGAATTATAAATGCATGGATAATTAATTATAAAAATTTATAAAACCCATAATACAATATAATATTCCCATTAAAACTTAGGATAATGTACTAAGTATTTAAAAATTCATCTCGGGCTCCAAGTTGCATGCTTGGCAAAGAGAGTGCATTTTGGCCTAAACCACCAAAATTAGGTTTTGAAAGTATTTTAAACATTCTTAAATATTTTATAAACCCTTATAATCCATAAAATATCTCACATCATGATTATTAAGACTCACTTATGGAAAAAAATTGTCTGGCCACTTGTGAGTGGGCATAGGCTTCTTAAGGCTTGAGATAGGTTTCTTGTTTTCCATCTTGATTGAGGCCTTTAATGGTCATGAAAAATGATAAATACTTTAATAATTATGTACTTGTATAATTTCATACCCATTTAAACTTATCTACTCACCAAAATCTCTTGGAAATAGCTTTACAAGAACTACACTTTTTAGGTTTGAAGGTGTGCATGGTGGTTTCAAGCTAGTTTAGGCTCCTCAAGATCTTTTTACCACCATAGGTGAATCCATGATGTAATTTGGGTCTTATTAAAAACTATTTAACATTTTTAGGGAGATAAATAAACTTTTAACCCACTTTTTCAAGGCATTTAGACCTAACATTTTTATTAGCCACCATTAATGGAGAATGGCAAGTTTACTCAAAACCCTCAAAACCTGATTGAGATTTAATGAAGACAACCTAATTATTGAAGAGGATTGTTATAAAATAATTGGAATTTTTAAAACTCTCTTGTTCATATCGTTTACTCTCCAACACTTCATTTCTTTTGTAAGGCTCTTACTAGCCCTATCTCCTTGTAACCCTATTTTTATGCAAAGCTCCTTGTTGGGAGCAATCTAGAAGTGACCTCAGCAAAATATGAATATATTTGAAAAAAAATTTGTCTCATTAATAATTTTGTTTCATTTCATGACCCAAATCCCAAGGTAGGTTCACTTATTCTACCATTTTATCTCTGTCTAATTAGGCCTCTTTTAAGCTTGTGATCTCCAAGACTAAATTTTGGACTTTTTGAGCTCTTGAAAATATGAAACCTATATAAAAGTGTATGATTAAATTTTATGGGTATATAATGATACTTCATGTAAAATTTGGAGGCCAGATTCATTTCATATATGTGGAAACCAATAAATCCCCTTCCTAGGCATGACAAATGCATAGGCCTAAGAGGGTGATGAACTAGAACATTTCTAATAATATATTGGAAACTCTTGGCGAGGGTGTGTGATAATTTATGAGACTTGAAATAACCATAAAAACCTTAAATACACTTTAAATTGAGTGGAAATAGGAAGAAACCTCATTAAAGGTCCTCTTTTAAGCTTGTGCATCATAGGCTAAGGGATTAAATTTGTATTTTAAAAGATATTCACACTTGAAACATATTATATATTAATTTTTGAGGCCAATAGAAACAACTTAAATTATTTACAATGAAAATAAAACTAATGTATTGAGCAAAACTGACAAAAAACCTATTCAACCATGCATCTAAGAAGGCCAAAACTATATCCTTCTTCACTCAAACATCTCTCCTCCACTCCAAATGAGTTATAATGGTTTAAAAAATGTTTTAATGGGTAAAATTTTCCAAAAATATGTGGATGAAGTAAAAATAAAGTTTACTTATTCAAAAATCCTAACTTAGCCTTTAAATTTTCTATTTGAAGGCTCATCAAGTGACTTAACACACTTTTGGTGTATCTTGGGAAATTTGGCTCTAAATGAACTCATTTTTGGATCATTTAAGGATATAATTAGAATATAATCCTATTATTCACCTCATGTAATAAGGTCTAACACTGGATAGGCAAATGTTTTTAACTTAGGATAGCTTTAGCCAACATATCTGGTGACCTCCTAAGATTGTATGCTTGTTTATGTAAGAGACTAGTAGCCTTAGTATTCATTGAGAAATGGAGTCTCATCTCTCACTCAACACAATAATATAAAGCTAAAACTTGGTTTCTAAAATCTGGATAACTTCTATCCACAAAAATAATAAAGAATGATGTGCTCAAAACACTTAGGGAATGAAAAAAATAAAACAAAAGGAATGTACATGAAGCACTTGGAGGAAAGAAAAATAATATAAAATGTGTACAAGTGAAACTTATGACTAAATTATTCCTAAATCAGATGGAAATATTTTAGAATAATTCATTTTTAATAATAAAGTATTAAAAATACCTTGCTTATGATAGACCAAACCTAGTGAACTAGGCTACTTGATTACCAATCTTTTTGGCATGCTCTTCAACAGATGAATTGTGACAAACATGTCTCTAATGTAAAAAAAATACCTTAATGGTTTAATACTTGATTGATGTAGTTATTTATCCTTGGGAAATCTCTCTAACCTCATCGTGATCAGTTATAGGATCACTTGAAAACTTTTCACTTGTTAGATCTTTCGAATGGGAAGGTTGACTATCTTGTCTTAGGCAAAAGAGCTCTAGTTCATCCCAAAAGTAAAATTACTCTTGGTAACTTGTAAAATAAATAGTATTAAATTCACCAAGAATTAATATAATGGATCTATATTTTTATTCTTCCTCTATATAAAAGGGAGCCTCATCATTGCAAGTAAGGTCTAAATCATCATGCTTTTGAGGCTCTTGATTTGACCAATCTTCTTTAAACCTAAAAATATTAGTACTACATTCAAGTCACACCTAATTATGATCTTCTTCATTTTAATCTATGTAGAATGGACTTTCATTATTCCATTCAAGTTTTGGCCCATATTTAGCTTGAGGATTGTCATTTCCAGGCTCTAATTCATTAGTGTTAAAGCCATGATAAGAAGGCTAGTCCAAACCTAATTTTTCCTCATCTAAATGAAATGGGTTACCTATTATTATCTCTTCATCATAGGCACTTATATTTTACTCTTTTGGCTGACCTATTATTTAAATATCCTCCTTTATCCTTGGTAAAATGGGTTTTTTCTCTAAAAGGGGAATGGTGGGAGGGTGAAGATGTTTACCTTGCTTACAAATTAGGAGAGTACTTATCAAACTAGGGATCTTGAGAGGTGTCTTTGGTGGATCTTGAGGAGAGGAGATGGGATATTTGAACTCTTATAAAATAATCCCATTGAGATGAGCTATGCATAAATAACTATCCTTATGAACCAAAACTTCCCCCTTCTCCAAGATTGATTCTTGGGTCACCACAATCAACACCGCCTTCAGATTTATGCCTTCCTTGACTGATTTCCATGAGGGAAATGTAGAGGGTGTATCCAAATTTTTTTATTCTTGTTATTTAATAGGCCTATGAGAAATTGGTATCACAATTAAGGGAATTGTATAACTAGGATCATTGGCATTAGGAGAGATCCATGGTGGGATGGATTCATGATCTTGAAGTAGAGTGTGTGTAGGGGTAGGAGAGGGTAAAATTATTTTTTTTGGTTTGATATTTTCTCTATTCTAATGATTTTATACCTCATCCATGGATAGTACCCAATCTTTCATCTCTAACTTCTCAACATTTAGATAATCACCTTATTCAATGGATGCCTACACACTCCAAAACTCATGTAAAAAGATCCTTATCCCCTCTATGGCATGAATGGGGAATTATTATCCAAGACCAACCTCCTTATTTATTTTCATGATTGCTCTCCCTTGGTTTATTATTGCTTCTCTAATTCTTGACAAGGATGGGCCTTGATAACATTGGCTAGTGGGTTGGTTTGAAGCTCTTGGAGGTTGAGCTTAAGGATCCTAAAAGGAAGAGGACACATAAGATTGATTCAAATGAGCCTGCTAATTTTCATAAGATATCAACACACTTTCCAAGATTTGGACCATGCTTCTCAACCACACTTTGTTCTCCCTCTCATAAATTACCCATTATTCACCCTCACAAACTGATCACCTTTTCTTGACCAACTAAAGAGAATTCCTTGCCTATTGTATAACATGTATAGGGATGACTAAAAAAATTTCTGAACCACTACCAATCTTCCTTATCAACTTCATATAATCTGATAATGCTTGTTTGAGTCCTAGGAAGGATGTAACAAGATAAACATAGTCTTGACAAGGGGGATTAGAGGATTGATTTGAATACAAAGGAGGATAATCTTGTTCATACATAAGGTTAGAAGGGGGAAAAGGCCATGATAGGGATGATAAGTTGCTTGAGGGCCACTTGGGGGAACACATAAATGGTATTAGCCTAATATGAGTGATTTTGAGGTAGAGAATAAGTATGTTGATCATAATAGGTTTGAGTATACATAACAAAGTTATGATTTTGGGACCTTATACTACTTAATGACCTGATGTTCATAGTGGAGTCACCATTTATGTTTGAAAATGTGCCTCCAAAGGTTAATTGTATTGAATATCAACACTAAGAAGCCTTCAATGAAGTGAATAATATAGTAGTTCCATTGATCATGATAGAAATTATTGTGGCATAGATTTTCACCCTTGGATAGGGTTCTTTAGGATCTCTCCAACCTAGCCACATATTGGGAACACCTCCAAGCTATGGGTATCCTGTAATGAAGGTGAACCTATGGTTTATGGGCTAGCTCCTTAGGTGTATTAATTAGGCTCTTAGTAAACTACTCTAAATTATCGATTTCCAAATAAAAGGGTTAGAAATACAAGTAATAGACACTAGTAGAATTTGGGAGATAAATGACTACATGACTAGTTTTTTTAGTCAAGATAACTAAAAATGATTAAATTCTACTAATTTTTTCCAACATATCTATAAATGACTAAATAAATGACTAATTTAATCATCAGGTAAACAATACAACTAAATAATTAGTCACACAAATAAAAATTAGATAATGTGATATTAAAGTGGGTAATTAAAAAAATATTTTAAATTGGGAAATTATTGGCAAGAGTGGGTTGTATTGCATCTGCAAGGTTAATAGTGAATTAGTAAATTATTGGTGGGAGTGGGGAGTACAATACTAGAGTGAAAAATGTAATAGAGGTAATTTGATGTGGGAATGGGGATTATAATTGGCATTATTTATGCAATGCACCTCTAAAAATAGAAGGAAGGTTTGTTAAATTATTAATGGAGCTGGGGCTGACTAGAGAGGGTTTATGTGCTAATTTGATGGCATGAGGTATTTTGTGTTTTAGCATATAAGTATAACAACTACTTACATGGATGATAAAGATTGGTTGGAGAGGACCTAGAGACTTATAAAAAGGTAAGAAAGGAATTAAAATTTTTTTGTAATGAATTTGAAGTCAGTGAGGCCATTTGTAGTGAATTCAAAGGTAATTCAAAACCCTCATTACATCAAACACAAAATCTATAGCTTTCTGATTGGTAATTGTATCTAGTAAGATAATAAAATTGGTGTATTATAAGAGATGAGTTACATAAATAGGAGGGTAGTTTGTCATAAGACATTGACTACCATGTAAAAATTTGGAGTTCTTGAGATTGTGAAAGAATTGGATGCTTTTATTCATTGTATAATCAATACAATGTAGTTACCATATCTTGAAGTTGTCTATTTGTGTTCCATGTTATCATGCATGGGCATGGTATTAATTTATAATTTTGTAACCAATTCACCAACCTAATCCCTAAGGATCCTTTTCACTAAGTCTTCATGGCATGGGTAGTGCATGTACATCATAATTAGTTTGTTATTGGTTGGTGTAACTTATAATAGTTACACAGGCAACTAAGTACTAGAACACTATAGGCAATTCTAATTTTAGTAGACTATTTTTTCATTTGTTTCCTCTATGCATTTTAGAGCATATGGGAATTCATTTTGTAGCATGCATCCAAATTTCAATTCCTTTGATCACTTTTCCATTAAACAATGGGCTCATATCCCTATCCTGGACCTCAATGCTTGGGTAACATTGTGTGCAAACCTAATCTATTAATTTCATGGAATCCTAAAAGATAGTCTCATATAACATAGTTGAAATTAATGCTAGTTCATGAAATCAATGTGTTCACCAAGATATTTTAATTGATACTATATGTCCACACATGGGAGTATATCAACTATTAGAACAATTCATCTTATCTCAACATGTTAATAATTTATGCTAGTAAGTAATGCTCAAAGTTACAACAAAGAATTCATTACCCTATTTGTTAGTGTTTGTGTAGTCATTAACATTGAAAAGATTTACATATGTTTAAATTATTGTGGTTCATCAATATAACATGCATAAATTCTATGTTCCATTGCTAAATCATTTCTTTAATTATCATCTAGACAATGAAGGCCCTTAATAAAACATGGATAAAAATAATTTTGTTTTAATTTCTAGTCATCACAGTCTTCTTTTATGCACATTATAGATGACATGTAAACTAAACATAAGTCTACATGATCAAAAAGATTTTTAGAATTAAAACATGCTCCTATAAATGAAAACAAATAGTATACAAACACCCCAAAGTTTCCTTATCTTTGTGTATTACAATTTGACTATTATTGTTTATATTTTAACTGTAATGGATAATTTTTATATTATAAATATATATGGTGAGGTGCCAATAATAGATATTTTACAACATATAATTTTAATCTCTACCTCTTAAACATGGGTAATAAAATGAGGGAAAAGTAGTTTTTATGTTTCTTGCTAATTAACCATTGATAGCTAAGAATCATACAAGTAAAAAATGCACAAAAAGAACCATAAAGATTTATGTAGAGGTAGAACATCTGATTCTATAGATTGATACCAAGCTATATTTATATAATTTTAATTGTTATAAAGTTCTCTATATCCTGTAGAGTGATCTAATTCTTATTTTTTAGAGTGCTTTGTATCCTAATTCTATGAAGTGCTCTAAATTTTGGGTAAGTACTAAAGAGTGATAAAGAGAATGAATCACACATGCATCACACTTCATATAACCAAAATAATAATGAAATAAACTCACACAACACACTTTAATCTAAGAAGGTTTAGGATCTTCACTACAACTCCCTCTTCATTTAGAACTGAGTTCTAATCCTTCTCTGCGAGACATATAAAAGCTTCTTATAGAATCAACTTTTTCATTACTTAGATTTGTAGCAATTAAAGATTACTACAATAGATTAAAATATTTAAAAAATTAGAATAAAATTACCTTCTACAATACCATCATCATTAATCTAATCTAGGTTCTACCATTAAACACATAAGGCATTTTATTAGCTCCAACCAAAAACGTTAAACTAGGAAAGGTGCAAATACTTTAGAACTAACCTAGTCAACCTTAAAGTGGTTATTAACTTAAAGTTACTTGATTTTAGCATTGAATAAGTAAAGGATAATATATTCTATTTTGATATTTTGATTCTTTTTCTCCTTTACATTGTCCTATCATATTCATCTTTTGGTAGCACATCCAAGTTTCTATGCATGTGAGGGATCCATAAAACTACTATCGAGGATCCTCTTCAATGATTTAATTTTTTCTAAGATATCTAGATGTGTCCTTATAAATAAACTAATTATTATCACAATAATATTTGGTTCTATGTAGTGGTTGTGGGCTCCTATAGGTGAAAGTCTACAGTTGTTATGGGTAACCTATAGGTGAAAACTTATAGTTACTACAAGAAACCTATAGGTGGAAAACCTATAGCTTGGAAGTTACTATGGGAAACCTATAGGTAAAATCTTATAGTTTCTACAAGCAACCTATATTAGTATATTCATAAAAGTACTCCATTCCTCTACTATAGCTTATGAATCAGCAGATTCACCCATAATCATTAGGGTAGCCTCTTTTTATTTTAGAGACAAATGAGTTGTATGTTTCCCATCTTAAAATTAACTAATAATTTCTAATTGATGATGTAGAATCCTAGGATGGTCATATGTCATTCAAAAAGAGTCTCATTTGAAACAAAAATTCATGGAAGTTGTTGATATAATGCTTGATGGGTAATATCTTAATTTATACTAAACATTCAAAGAAGTGGATGAAGATGATGATGGAGTGTTTGAATAAGAGATTTTGATTACCAGTAAAGAGATTGGGAAAGAGAATGTATTTAATGTCATAGATGAGGATGAGGAAGGAAATCAAGTAGATGCATACATGAGTGATCATGATTTTGATTTTGTTGGCAATGTGGATGATTATGATGATGTTTTTGTCACCTTAATTAGCTTGTCACATTAAGTTGTTAGCTTGTCACCTAAACTTTTGTTATATGTATGGTGTAATTTATTATTTAATGGAAAAAATATTTGAGTATAGGTGTGCTTATTCACTATTGTTTTACTAATACATTTTTGAATGTAATCATCATTATTCTATTGGTACATTGTATACAAAACTTGGGATGTTCACTACTGATTTAAAGTAAATTTAGAGTTAGGTTCAATCATTCTTCTTAGTTTTCTTACTTTGGTTGAAATCAATTTTGTTTTGTTATAATATAATTTATTTTATGTCCTATATGTTTTCTATATGCTATACTTTTCTAACTTCTCTAGAACTACTACATATGAAAAGAAGAAAGCAAGGTCTAAAAGTATCAAATAATACAACAAGATACCTATGAAAATAAAACAATCCTTAAAATATTGGCAATAAATTATAGTCATTTATTTGATAATTGGATATATTTAGTTTGGAATACAACTTTTAACCTCCACATGCATTTAATATGCTTGTGTGAAGGAAACAATAATGCACATCTATGATTTAATAATGCATATAGATATCTTAGCATTAGGTTAACAAAATATTTAACCTATACTATTAAACAATTTTTGTGAAAAGACAAGTAGAATTCCCTATCATTTAATCCCTTACTATTATTCTCCCCCTAGATTTAGTATTGTCATGTTGTTCTAGATCATGCTATGTTTTATTGATTCAATTATCCCCCTTTGACATCAATGGTAAAGGTGCTAGTCAATTAACCCCTTGACTTAAATCTCCTCATCAAATTATAGTGCAATAAATTTAAAAGATTTGAACCAGAACAAGAGGCCAAAAATGAATTATAAGACCAAAATCCTCAAGGTACAAGGGTTCCGAACTTAGGCAAAAATTTGAAAAATGACAACCCCTATGTTATAGTCTCTAAAATTTGCTTAGTTTCATTATCATAAATAGCCTTGTGATAATGACTAAAACCCTAATTCCTATGCTAAAAGTCTCTCTAATAGACTAAGCCTCCTCATTACAAACAAATAAATGATCTCTTAGGTCTGATTAATACTAAAAACTAGTACTAAAATATTAAAAAATTAGAAAATTGTTCAATATTTTAAATAAAATGATATCTAAAATATTGAATTCATAATATAACCATATATTCCCACATAAAATACATAAAAAATCCAATACCACATTACTGAAGCAATCAACAATGGTATGTATAGGATTGTGGGACATATAGGTCAATGTACAAATGCTTACCACAATACCATAACAACCAAATATGAATAGCACATGGTGGCGGTGAGAACATGCTAAAAACTAAAGTAAAATATAACCCCACAAGGGGTAAATAGTGACACTATGATATGTTAGTGAACAATCACTCAAATACTAAAATTAACTCACCATCTTATGGGAGTCCAAAGGGGTGTACACAAGGTGGTGGTATGCGATTGTATAACCTACTATCCCATAACAAGCAAAGTGAAAGTGTGTGGTATAGTGGGGAGAGTAAAATGCTAAATCTACCATACCACTACCCTTGTATCAATCTTTATATGATAGAGTGATACTATAATACAAGTTATCAAAGCATGAACTATTTTATTACACCTCTAAACATGAACCATTTGATTTCCCAAGATCAAAGGCATGTATTCAAACTTGAAATATGGATAGATTATGAAATATTTTGCATAGATTAACATTACTAGAGATGTGACTAAGCTCAACAACAAATATATTTGAGAGTCAATCCAATTTTTGCAATCATTCACATAGTTCAACTTACTAGAGTTAATGGACTTTAAGGAGGAAAACTCTATAGCTATTATTTCATTAGGTAAGCTCATAGAAACCCTCTATAGCAAGTGTACAAGAAATCAAGTAGGAGTAAATTCCTCATCATGCCACCTAAAATAAGTTAACTTATGAGTAATAAGGAAGAAGCCACAACCTCTAAAATTAAAAAGATAACTTTACAATAGTCCATACTTGATGTGTTACCCAATTCAATAAACAAGGGATTCAAAAAGGTGTTTAGAGATGTAGCTCATAGATGAAGAGATCCAATTATTCCTATCTTAGGGTGGGATTTATTTTGGTACTTATATGATAAGAGGGATGGTAAGATTCTAGTTTTAAATCCTTAGGGCTTAGACTTAGCTAAACAAATAGTCCCAAATGTATTCATATATGTTGAGTTTATCATAGTACTAACACAACATTACCTCTCAGCTACTAGGACTGTAAGAATGCTAGATGGCTAACCATTAGTGGTATTGACTAAAAAAGGAATTATAGAGTATTTCATTTTGAATAAGCAATCCATCACCAAGATTGACCTAGATAAAAGTGAGGAAGACTATATGATATTAAGAAAAACCTATAAGAGTGACGAAATTCTTTTTCACATGAAAAGGGGTGCAAACAATAAAAGGATACGTATTTTCATTTCTAATAATGATCCATTTGTCATGGAAGACTTTCAAATATATTTCAAAAGAACTTATTTTGATTTGTGTTGAGTGCTTAGGATTAATGCTTAAGAGAAGAAACCAATCAGTCTCATGATGATGGCAATGAGGATTCAAAACCCTAAAGTGAATGTTGAGTATGACTTTGATACTCTAATTAAGAAAGGGCTACATGAGGGATCCTTACAAGTGAGAGAAAACCTATCTTCTATTGCTTTCAAAAATTACTCCTTACTATGTCATTTAATATTGTATTAGAACAAAAATAAATAGACTAAGAGGATGTGCTTGGGGATGACTGACCAATAAAGAAATAGGTTACCCATGTAACATTGGTATTACATCTAGGATAACCTATGTAGGAATAATGATTATGCGAAATTTCATCATGATTTTTTAGTAAGGGTCATGGCCACTCTTGGTCACGTTTCGCCAAGATTGCCCATTGAAATTAGAGAATTATTAAGACCCTTATCATTGAATCTAGAAAAGGGATGTACCCATAATTTGTGTGACTAGTTTTTTCTAGCAAACTAAATAGTGATAAGAGTTTATGGGTGTCCTCAGCACCCACACATTATACCCAAATTTGTTTCCCTTATATTATATTTTTGGAATTTATGTGGCAAATGCTATGGATGGAGCAAGATGTTATGAAGAGATAGAACAAGGGGACATTCCTTGTTGACTTAACTATATGTGGGGAATTATCCATTGGGCCTGATACTCTAGAAGATCTACAAAGTTATTTTAAGATAAGGTATTCTTTAAAGTCACGAGGGGAAAGGTCTTTGACCCTGAAGGAATATGAATTTTGTAAGGCAAGCACTACTCACTAGAGTTGGGATTACACATGAGGTTGATTATGAAAAAGATGTAATAATAAATTGACTTACCCCTCACAAAGTGTTTTAGATGAAAAATAAATGGGAAGTCATAAAAAGATTTGAGGAAGAGAAGAAGAGAGACACTGAATTTCTAGGTTTTTATGTGGAAGAAGGGGATCCTCTTAAGAGGATAAATTTGATAATTGACAACTTTTAAAGGTTGTATGTTCAAAAAAAAAGGAACCTGAAGGGTAATCTCCAAACCCCACCAAGTTTCCAATCAAGAGGCCAAGTGGTGTTTTGATTGTAGAACCCCTTCCAGACACTATTAGAGTATAACCAGAATCACCTCTAGATTAATCAGAGCCTAAGAAACAAAAGACATAGGAAGTACCCCACTTAGTGGCATATAAAGTAAGTGAAGAGGTTGGGGATATAGAGAAGGTAGCTAATGTGCTTTGAATTTGAAAGATGATGACAAAGTGGATCAACCACTCTTTGGACTTGCAATTGAGGCTCATAGACTAGAGGAAAGGGTGGATGTGCATGCACATAATGATTAGAAGATGCATGATGATGAAAGACTGATTTATAATCTTATGTTTATTGAAGATGATGAATTTATCTAGACCCCTAAATTTAAATATTTTTGGATTGAGGTGAAAATGAGAGAATTTGAGGAGAGACTCCATATTAATAAGATGGGTACTAAAGAGTCCCAACATGATCAGAATATTCTTAGACATTTGACGAGCCCAAGATCAATGAAATAATTATCAACCCATAAGAGGCTAAAAAAATTGTATTCAAGAGCAACATATTAATCATTCTTGGGATGGATCTAAAAAATATATACTTCCTCGATCAAGTAAAAATCCAAGAAGATCCCATGTTGATTATAAATTCAATTTAGCTGAGGGAATGAATGTCACATGTTGCAATCTAAGAATTAAAACCCTAGACTTTTGGACAAATCAAAAAAGAACAAAAAACCTAGATTGCTTAATGTTGTATGAGAAATGAGAGGGATTGCCATGGTAAAGACACTTCCAGAGACATCAACATTGGAGGCAGATACTATGAAAATTCACTCAACAATGCTTACTAGAGTTGTGGTTAAAGGTATGGAGCTTAGATTGGTAGAATATGAGAAATCATAGACTGCTATAAATGATGAAGTGAATAGGTTATTCATAGAAAATTTGAGATTGAAAGAGCAGTTGAAGGGAGCTGGTCCTTCCCAAAGCATAGAATTAATAGTATACCAGCCCCTACCATCCAGATTGATATAGGTGCAATCATTGTTGAACAAGTAAATGTGATAAAATAAAAAATTGAGAAGTTGAAAAATAATAATGAAGAAAAAAAGAAAAAAGAGACAAACCCTCATAGTAGTGGAAAAGATCTTGGAGCATAGGGTTAAATTAATTGTGGACAAATTGGAAAATGTGTATGAATGTTATGTCTCCTTGTCACAACCAATTGATCAAATGAAGTCCAATGTACCTATATTGGACTCCTTATTCAAGAAATGACAACCTATACATCACACCTTAATAAATTTGTGTAAAATTTTAGAAAGGAATGTTGAGGCCCCCATAGCTTTAAAGCCTACTAAACAAGTGGTTTGAATGGTCATAGATGAATTTTAATACATATTTGAATAAGAACAAAATATCAAGGAAAGAGTGGATTCGTTTTACACACTAAAGTAGTGGTTCATGCCTAAGATACTAAAGGATGATGATCAACTAAAAGTATCTAAGGATTGGATAGATGAGTTTATCCAAATTGTTCCCAACTACCTCACTCATCTATAGAAGGATGGTGAGATAAATATGCATATCCTCAATTTAACCTTGGATGGAATAATTTCACTAAATGTTGGATACTCAAAATTCTTCATGAGAACCAAAAGGTTATTAGATAGTAGATGGAAGATTCACTTGGCTAATAAATAAAAAATTTAGGAGTACAAATGGCCTCATGATTACATAGTGTACCAATGGGAGTAGACATATCTAGCTCCCCCAAAAGAATAGGCCTTACAGTGAAGTACCAAGCCTTGGAGATACTATCATGGAGAGATGAAATTGATAGATATGAATGATAATGGGTACCATATTATGACTAACAAACTTTGGTATCTTTTCAGTGATATGGGCTTCAACATCTGATCATTTCTCATCTTTCATTAATTTTATGTAATACTATGTAAACAATGATAATTAAGACTTTTTGATTTATGTTAAAAGTGGGTAACTAAAAATAAACTTTTTGATATGTAATAGTCTAAAGCTTGTCACTTCCCTTACTCACCTATAAAAGGGAAACCAAGACCAAATGATAATCATTAGTAGGGGAGTCATTTAGGACAAAATTTTGAAATGTATTGTAAAATATTTTTGAAGATAAATAGAATGAAGTTATAATTGGTGACTAAATTCTAGTTTCAATTTCTTGTTGAAGTGAATTAATGAATGTTATCTTGCTATCTTTTGATCATTCTAAGGTTTTATGTTTTATTTCTCCAACAACCATTTATTGAATGTTGAACATAGATGTTTCTAATCCCTCAAAAATGGTCACTTTTAATGTGTTTGTTATAAAAGCAAAATCCCATTCAATGTCCAAAATTTGAGATTCAAACTCATATTCCACTATTATTCTACTGATTCAAGTTTCTAATTTATACAATATTATATATTTGGACTTCAGGAAATGAGTAAAAAGACTTTAAGGCACAAATTAGATGATAGTGATCATAATGCTGAAATTTTAGTGATAGATTATGAGCACTTTCAGAGAAAAAATGTGGCCAAAAATAATGAATATTTATCGCATCTTGGTTTGATAGGCAAGTTATAAATACACTAAGTAGTATATTATTTGTTTAATACTATTTAATAAGATTCTATAGGTAAGATATTTATGTATATATGACATAATATGATATTTTTTTGTTTTATAGGCAAGAAAAATAGTGCAAAGAAAATGTAGATAAACAAAAAAATGAAAAAAAAGATACAGTGCCACCAACTCATTGAAGCCAATGAATTTGTGATTCAACAAATTTAGTTGGTGAAAATAATAGTTATGATGACATGCAGCCTAATATAACACATGGTGATGTGTAGTTTAATATAGCACATGGTGATGTGCAGGCTGATATAACACATGGTGATCTCTTAGCACAAAATCTAAGAGATATTATTGAAAAATATAAGAGCAAAGGAATAGTAAGTCTATAGATGATTTATTCAAGATTAAAAGATGTGTTTGAAGTGAAATCTATAGAGATAAATATTGATCTACCTACTCATGCCACTCTTGATGTGGCCATGTAGCATGAAGTTATAGATAATGAAATCCATGAAGAGAGATTTATTGCATCTGGTGTGCCTCAGAGTGCACCTATTGCATTTACAACTTTTGATGGAACTAGCAAATCAGCCAAAAATATTGGTAGTGGTTTAATAGAAGATGTCTCTAATTTTTTCAAAAGACAAATATTGAGTCAATGTTTGTATATATCTACAGATAGGAAATCAAAATAAATATAATTAGAAGACAAGAATCCATTTTTGGTTGAGCTATCATGAGATCGTGAGGCCATTGGGTCAAATGTTGTAAGGTGGGCCTCTGAATTGGGTGTAAGATGTAGTGCCCATTTGGATATTTATAAATAAAATTTTGTAGAGAAAGATCTATGAAGTGTGGAAAATGTTATACAAAAAAGGGAAAATGATTTTGAAACTACTGGTGGATAAATATCTAGAAAATATTGCAAGCCAAAGATGAGACTTTTGATGAAATTTTTTAAATACAGTTGTAGATAAATAATCATGGAGGGAAAAGAGAGGTTAGATTCCACTCTATCTCACAAATAGTGGGAGGCATTGAAATAAAGTATTCATTCTAAATAATATTTGACAAAGAGTAATAGAGGTGAGAGAGCAAGAGATAATGTGAGGGTTGGATATACATTTGGTTGAGGTGGGTTATAGGACAAAATAGACAAATTTAGAGTAAGTGTATGGATTTTTGGTTTAATTTATGTTGTGTTATTTATTTTGATTTTTTATTGAAATAACTATATGTTGAAATTGATATTGTGTTTTAGGTGGAAAATAGTAATAGAGAAGCAGGTGCAGAAGACATTGTCAATTATATGAGAGCACTAGATCCTAGTAAATCTAAGAGTATGATGAAGTGGAAATATAGTTCATCAATAGAGATTTCATATCCATCTATTAAATTCCCAATAATATCTTCTCCAAATTATGTCAAATCAAATAAAAGGTACCAA
>JARHVA010000187.1:6805000-6820000 GCA_037957365.1 Torreya grandis
TAATATAGTAATAGAAATATGTGTGTATCTAAGGATGATTTGGTAGTATTCTTTTTATTAATAGATCAGTCATATGCTTTGACATGGATGGATGTCAAGCTACACTATTTTTTTTGTTGAATTTTTTTTGTCAAAGGGCCTAGGACCCTTATAATTCCCAAACATCAAACAAAAAAAATATATCTTTATTTCTTAATTATAAAATTTATAGTATTTAATAAATTATTCATATCATATAAATGAAAATTTACAACTAAAATAGTAGTAAATATAATGATTATGTAATTAATAAATAATGTATCAATATACTACTTGTTGATAAAAATTAGTGAACAAAAAAGATTAAATAAACTACCAAATTATGGCAATTAAAAATTAAAATGACTAAATTTACTACCAATTAATGGAAATAAATAAATTTAAATGATTAAATATACTACTAATTAAATTTAATTAATAATTAAATTGATTAAATATACTACCAATTAATAGAAATCAATGAATAAATATGACCAGTTGATGGAAAAATAATGATTAAAATGACTAAATATACTACAAATGGATGGAAATTAGTTAATAAAAATGACTAAATGTACTACTAATATATGTAAATAATTTAATAAAAATAATTAAATATACTACTAATTGATGGCAATTAATGATCACATTGACTAAATAAATGACTACCATGACTAAATAAATGACTAATTCACAATAATCAATGAATAAATTAATGACTAAATATAATACCAAATAGATCAATCAAAATATCCAATAAATGACTAAAAATGGTTTAGTCATAAATTTTTTCATGTTATAAATGACTGGCAATAAACTACTAATGGTCACGTGACCAAGCTTAATCATTTATATGCAATCTTTAGTAGTTTTTTAAGACATTTAATGTTGTTTTTATACTAGTGGAGTAACTAAAAATAAAAAAAAGGTTGATACACCAATATTTGACACTCCTTACTCTGAAACACACACAGATGATAGCCAAGAACTCATACACTCACAAAAACTCCAGAACTAGTGGGTCAGATAAGTGTTTCTTAAGAACTCTCAAGGAAAATAAGACAAAGGAGGAAGGGATGATCATATAAATATAATATATTCACCTCATTACTGATATATCACATATTAAGACATGAAAACATAAACCTATCCTGCATAGAGGCAAGACAGAGAGGATAAACACCAAGAAAAAGAGATCCTTCACAAAGTATTCATGCACAAACTAAAATAAACACAAGATAAAAGCATAGAGAAAGGTAAATGAACTCTTATATTACTATCAAAAGGTTTTTTCATTAAAAAATGTGTAGGGATATTCCATAGCACAAGAGGAAGTGGTATCTTACAATGAGAAAAATGAAAGATATATATAATAAGGGAAGAGAAAAGAGGAGGAAAAAGATTTCAATCCTTAATTAATGCACATGAACCACCATACTTATATTATACAATGTATAATGGATATATTTAGTCCTTCCTTTATGCCCTTGTCTCCTTGAGACTCACCGTTACTTGTACTTTAAACTCCTTTTGACCTCAAAAGGCTTCTTTTTCTCCCATTAGCCTAGAAAAGGCTCTTAAGGTCTAAAACCTTGATGACTTGAGTGATGTCATCATCCACTAAAGGGAGAAAGTATTAAAATTATATAATTTATTTAATTATATGATTTAAATGAAAATCTCTTCAACTCCCTCAACTTTCCCACTTGGTCTTCTAGAAACATCTAACAACTGTGTAAAGGCTTGTCACTTTGGCATTTGATGTTTGGTAGACCTAGATTTATTTTAATTCCATATTTGATTAGTTATTAAAAAAATAATATATCCTATTTTTTTTTTAGAAACACCATGATACCTGAAACTCTTTTGGACTCCATTAATGGAGGTCTTCAAGCTCAAACCTTTCTTCATTGGTTTTTATAAAACTCCCATTCAGGGTCATCTTGATACTATGGTATCCATTTTGGTACATATATAAGAATTTTGTACCTCCATACCATGAATATAAGGATGAAAATTTATTTTTAGGCTTCCTTCAAAACTTGCAACAATGGAAGATATCTCCATTAGAAATGAAACTATGAGCTTTTGTACGTCGTTTTAAGCATAAAAAGCACCATGAGAGCTTGTAATTTGGTGGATATTTATTATTTGAGAATATAATGGGTAAAAAAGTTATTTTAAAATATATTATATTATTTCACATACCTCCACAAAAAAATTTATATCTTAATTAGACATGGAACACTCGATTCCAAATCCATGTGTGAGCAAGCAAGTGAGAATCTTTGAAATGCTTCTTTAGTAGACCTGTAATTAGAAATTTTATATATAATAAATTATATTAAGGAAATTAAACAAATTTTAACACTTTAATAACATCAAAATATAACTCCATGTAAAATTTCATTTCATTTCATTGAGCAAAACTCAAGATATGCATCCTTTAGGGTTGTCTTAACTTGCCTTGTCTCATTTCTAAACATGTGTAGCTCTATGTTTTTCCATTTTATTGAGTTTTATGAGGTAAAAATACTTAATTATTTTTTAATTATTACCACTATATACCCATAAAACTATTCCAATAATTTTCTAGAAAATTTAAATCAATAAAAACATCTGAAATCACCAATTTGGACATGTTACACACTCAGAAAATGAGAACCAAGAAACTTAGGAAGAGAGAAATAGGCATACATTGAAATTTATAAGGATAAAATAACTAGTTATTTTTTAAATGTTACCATTAATATATCCTATGACTATATAAGAATTATATTTGATCATTCAATCATTTAAGTGCCTCAAAATATATTTTTCTAATTGTATACATTTGCATGCCAAAACCCTAAATTTGACCAACTTTAAATTTTTCACTTTTTACCTCTAAAAATTTATGGATAAATGTTTATAAATTTAAAATATTTACATATGATATTAAACTATTTTTTAAATCAAAAATCTCAAAAAATTTAAAACTTCTCCTAAAACCAAATTATGGTGGTTTAAGAAGGGTTTTACTCCTTAACAATTATTCATAGAGTTTTGAGCCTTAATACCCTAATAAATGTTTCTAAAATTAATTATAAAACCTTATAAAAACCATACTATAATCTCAGATTACCATTCAAATTTTGGAGCATGTACTAAGAATTTGAAATTTCATCTCGAGTTTCTAGTTGCATGCTTGGCTAAGAGAGTGCATTTTGGCCTAAAACACAAAAATTAGGTTTGGAAAGGATTGGAAACTTTATTAAATGATTTAAACATCCTTATAATTCCTAAAATATCCCACTCCATGTTTTTTAATCTTTACTTATTGTAACAACTTGTTTGGCCACCTGTGAGTAGGCATAGGCTTCTTAAGGCTTGAGACAGGTTTGTTGCTCTCCATCTTGCTTGAGGCCTTTAATGGTAATTAAAAATGATAAGGACTCTTGGGATGATGTATTTTTATCAGTTTATACCCATTTTAAAAAAATTATCCACCAAAGTTTCTTGTAATTAGCTTTACAAGATCTACACTTTTTGGGCTTGAAGGTGTGTATGGTGGTCTCAAGCTAGTTTAGGATTCTCAAGCTATTTTGGCCTCATTAAGTGCTGAAATTATGTCATGAAAATTATAATAAACATTATTTATTATTTTTTATGGAGATAAATACACGTTTAACCCACTTTTTAAATTCATTTAGACCTGTAACTTTTATTATCCATCATTAATGGAGAATGGCAACTTACTCAAAACCCTCAAAACTTGATTGAACCTCTATGAAGGAAACCTCATTATTGAATTGGATTATCATATAATTATTATACTTTTTAAATCTATATTTTTCATATAATTCACTCTCCAATAGTTCATTTCATGCTTGAGGATCTTATTAGTGATATCTCCTTGTAGTCCTGTATTTATGCAAAGCTCCTTGTTGGGAGCAATATAAAAGTGATCGCATAAAAATAATAATATATTTGATAAACAATTTGGATAATTCAGATGTGAAATTATTCATGATATATTTCATGGCACAACTCCTAAAGTAAGTGAACTTATTCTACCCTTTTCTCTCTTTAATTAGGCCTCTTTTAGAGAAATGCTCTTTGGCTCACAAGCTCCAAGAATTAATTTTCACCTTTTTGAGATCTTAAACATATATAAAAGTTATTGATTAATTTTTATGGTTTTATAATGATACTCCATATAAAATTTGGAGACCTAGTTCATTGCACATATATAGAAACCAAGAAATACCCTTCCTAAGCATGGCAAATGGATAGGACTGAAAGGGAGATGAACTAGAGAACCTCTGATAATATATTGTAAGATATTGGAGAGGGTGTGTGATGATTTATGGTACTATAAAAAACCATAAAAACCTCCCATATAATTTCAAGGGAGTGGAACTAGGTAGAAACCTCATTGAACACCCTCTTTTAGGCTTGTGCATCATAAGCTAAAGGCCTAAATTTGTATTTCAAATGATCTTGACACTTGTAACTGATTTTAAATGCCTTTGGGATGACATTAAAGAAAAATTATATGATTTACAAAGACAATAAGACTACTATACTGAGAAAAACCCACAAAAAAACTATTCAACCATGCCTCCAAGAAGGCCAAAACTACATTCTTCTTCACTCAAACATCTCTCCTCCAATCCAAATGACTTATAATGGTCTCAAAAATGTTTTAAGGGGTAAAATTATCAAAAAAGAGATGGAATAATTCAAAACCAATTTGACTTCTTCAAAAATCCTTACTTAACCTTTAAAATTTCTATTTGAAGGCTCATCAAGTGACTTAATGTACTTTTAGTGTATTTTGGGCTATTTGGCTCCAAATGACCTCATTTTTGGTTCACTAAATGATATAATTGGATTATCATCCTATTATTCATCTTGTGGAATAAGAACTAAACCTAGATAGGCAAAACTTATTAATGTGGGCCAATTTTGGCTAACATTTTGGTGACCTTCTATGATTGTATGCCTGCCTATGTAAGAGATTAGTAACCTTAGTGTCCATTGGGAAAGGGAGACTCATATCTCACTAGACACATTGATTTTAATCTTAAAATTAGTTTCCAAACTTTTTATAGCTTATTTTCATAGTAATAACAAAGAATAATGTCCTCAAAGCACTTAGGGAATGAAAAAAACAAATCAGAAGGGATGTACATGAAGCACTTAGAGGAAAGTAGAATACTATATGCTGTATACAACTAAAAATTAAAAATACATTCCTCTAAGATCAAATTAGAAAATTTTATGATCATTCATTTATAATGGATAAAGATGAAAAATACCTTGCTTATGAGACACTAAAACTAGTGAACTAGGCTTCTTGATTTCTAATCTTTTTGGCATGCTCTTCAATGGATAAATTAGATAAACATGTCTCTAATGTAAACAAAATCCCGTACTATTTCAAGACTTGTTTGATGCTTTTATTTATCTTTGTAAAATATCTCTAATCTCACTTCATGATGTGTTATAGTATCAATTGGAAACTTTTCACTTGATGACTCTTTTAAACATGAAGGTTTACTATCTAGGCTTAGGCAAAAGAGCTCTAGTTCATCCCAAAAGGCAACTTCATCTTGGTCACTTGTAAAATATATAGTCTCAAATTAATCAAGACTCAATATATATTAGCTAGATTGGTATTCTTCTTCTATATATAAGGGAGGCTCATAATTATAATCAAGGTCTAACTCATCATGCTTTTGAGTCTCTTGATTTGACCTATCTTTTTCAAACCTAAAAACATGAGTACTACATTCAAGTGACACCTCATTAAAATATTCACCAACTACTGAAACCTCATTCTAATCTTCTTCATTTTCATCTATGTATAATGGAAAGTTAGTAGTACATTTAATTTCTTCACCATATTCAACTTGAGGATTGCCATCTCTAGGCTCTAGTTCATTAGTGTCAAATCCATGAGAAGAAGGCTGGTCCAAACCTAATTTTTCTTCACTTGAATGAAGTGGGATGTGTATTATGATATCTTAATCATGGAAACTTGTATTTTCATCTTGTGTCTCACCTATGACTGGAATATCCTCCTCTATCTTTGGTAAAATAGGTTCTTTATCAAAAAAGGGAATGGTGAGAGCGTGAAAAGGCTCACCTTGCTTGCAACTGAGGAGAGTACTACTCTAACTAGGGATGTTGAGAGGTGTCTTTGGTGGATATTGAGGAGGGTAGAGGGGGTATTATAAATATTTAGGGTGTTTTTAGGCTCTCTCCAATATATCCACAAAATGGAAACACCTCTAGGCTATGGATAACTTTTAATGAATGTGAACCTCTGAGTTATGGGCCAACTTCCTAGGTGTATCAATTAGGCTCTTAGAAAACTACTCTAAACTAGTGATTGAAAAATAAAAGGGTTATAAATATGATAAATGGATAAATTAAAATAAATTATGATACACAAATATTTGACACTTTTCCTTGATCTAAAACACACAAATGATAGCCAGTAACTCATACTCACACAAACTTCATAACTACTTAGTTACATAAGTATTTATTAAGAAGACTAAAGGAAAATAATATAAAAGAGGAAGGGATTATAATATCCATTTCCTATCTTCACCTCATGACTGATATAGCACATCCTAAGACCTAAAAACATAAAACTATCTTGCATAGAGTTAAGAGAGAGAGGACAAACACCAATAAAAAGAGATCCTTCACAAAGTATTCATGCACAAACTCAAATAAACACAAGATGAAAGTAGATAAATGTAAATTAAATATTATATTAATGTCAATATGTTTTTTAATTACAAAATGGTTATGGATATTCCATACCATAAGAGGAATTAATATCTTATAATGAGAAAATTGAGAGATATATAGAAGGGAAGAGAAAAGAGGAAGGAAAAAAGCTTTCAATCCTCAATTAATATATTTGAACCACTATATTTTGACCATAAAAAATATAATGGAAAGTTTTAGGCCTAATTTATTTTCATTTTATCCTTTAGACTCACCATTTATTTAACTTTAAGATCCTTTTGACCTCAAATAACTTCTTTTTCTCATATTGGCCTATAAAAGGATCTTCAAGTCTAAAAACCTTGATGACTTAAGTGATGTCATCATCCAATACATGGAGAAAGTATTAAAATTATATAATTTCCTTTAAATACACACTTTAATTTACAATCCCTTCAACTCTCTCAGCTTAACCACTTTCCTTTTATGCCACATCTCCACTTGGTCTTCTAGAAACCTCTAGCAACTTTGTAAAGGCTTGTCACTTTAACATTTGATGTTTGGTAGACCTTGAGGGTTTATTTTAATTTAATATTTGATGATTTATTTAAAATTTATTTTCTCATAATAACCTTAAAAAAACCCCATTACAACTTCAAATAATTTGGACTCCATTAATGAAGGTATTCGAGCTCAAACCTTTCTTCATTGGTTGCTATAAAACTCCCATTCAAGGTCATCTTGACACCATAGTAGTTATTTTAGGACATGTATAATAATTAAATACCTACATAAAATTAAAAAAATTATTAAAATTAATTTTTATTCTTCCTTTAAGACCTGAAAAAATGGTGGAGACCTCCATTACACATGCAACTATGACCTTTTCTAGGCCATTTTGAGACTAAAAATCACTATGAGAGCTTATAAATTGGTGTATCTTCATGATTTTAGAATATAATTTGTATAAATATAATTTTAAAATATATTATATTATTTAATATACATACACACAAAATTTTACCTCTTAATTATACCTGTAACACTCGATTCCAACTCCATGTGTGAGCAAGCAACTGAAAATCCTTGAAATGCTTCATTAACAAACCTATAATGTGACATTTTATATCTCATAAAGTATAGTATTAGAATGAAACCACTTAAAAATTTTAATGACATAAAAATGACTCCATTTCAATTTTCAAGTCATTTCATTGAGTATAAATCAAAATATTCATCTTTTAGAGTTGTCTTAACTTACCTTGTCTCATTTCTGAACATGTGTAGCTCTGAGGTTTTACATTTTATTATGTTTTATGAGGTAAAAATAAATAATTAATTTTTAATAATTAATATTAAGGACCCAATAAAATTTTCCAATATTTTTTTGTAAAATTTAAATCAATAAAAACATCCAGAATCACTAATTTGGACCTACTACACACTCAAAAAATGAGAAGCAAGAAACCTAGGAAGAGAGAAAAAGACATATCTTGAGATTTATGAGGTATTAATAACTAATTATTTTTTAATTTTTAACTTTAATATATAATAAAAAAATAAAATAATTATATTTTATCATTAAATCATTTAACTACCTGAAAAACTCCTTTTTTGATTGTTTGCATTTACATGCCAAAACCCTAAATTTGGCTAGCTTGCACTCTTTACCTATAAAAATTGATTGATTAAGCTGTATAAGGTTAAAATATTTTCCATAAGAGATAAAATATTTTTTTTCATAAAAAATACCAAAAAATTCAAAACTTCTCCTAAAACCAAGTTGTGAGGGTTTAAGAAGGGTTTTACTCCTTAACGAATGTTCATAGACTTGTGAGCCTTAATGGAATAATAAATGATTGGAAAAGGAATTAAAAAACATTATAAAACCCATAATAAAACCTAATATTCCAATTAAAATTATGGATCATGTACTAAGCATTTGAAAATTCATCTCGAGCTCTTAGTTGCATGCTTGGCCTAGAGAATGCATTTTGGCCTAAAACACAAAAAATCAGTCTAGAAAGGATTTTAAAATTTAATAAATATTTTAAAACCCATTATAATTCACAAAATATATCATTCCATAATTTTTAATATTCATTTACATAAAAAACATGTTTGGCCACCTGTGAGTGGGCATAGGCTTCTTAAGGCTTGAGATAGGTTTATTGCTCTCCATCTTGCTTGAGGCCTTTAATGGTAATTAAAACTACTCAATAATATTTTTATGATGTATTTATATAATATTATACCCATTTAAACTTTTTTATCCACTAAAATTTCTTGGAATTAGCTTTACAAGATCTATACTTTTTAGGCTTGAAGGTGTGCATGGTGGTCTCAAGCTAGTTTAGGCTCCTCAAGATATTTTTGCCTCCTTAGGTGATGCCATGATGTCATATGGATCCTAATAAAAATTATTAAACATTTTTAGGGAGATAAATACAATTTTATCCCACTTTTTCAAGTCATTTAGACATGCAACTTTTATTAGCTATCATTAATGGAGAATGATAACTTTACTCAAAACCCTCAAAACTTGATTGAACCTTAATTGAGGATACCTAATTATTTAATTATATTATCATATCATAATTTTACTTTTTACAACTCTATTTTTCTTCTAATTCACTCTCCAAAACATTGTTTTATGCTTGAGGCTCTTACTAGTCTTATCTCTTTGTAGCCATATTTTTATGTAAAGTTCCTTGTTGGGAGAAATATAGAAGTGATCTCAGCAATATAATAATATATTTGAAAATAAAATTGGCTCATTAATATATGTGAGCAATTTCATGACATAAATCCCAAGGTAAGTGAACTTTTTCTTCCCATTTATCTCTCCAATTAGGCCTCTTTTAGGCTTGTCAGCTCCAAGACTAAATTTTTGCCTTTTTGAGCTCTTACACATATTAAACCTATATAAAAGTGTGTGATTAAATTTTGGGGTTATATAGTGATAACCCACATCAAATTCAGAGGCCTATTTAATTTCACAAATGTGAAAACCAAGAAATGCCCTTCCTAGGCATGGTAAATGCATAGGCCTGAGAGGGTGATGAACTAGAGAACCTCTAATAATATATTGGAAAATCTTGGAGATGGTGTGTTGCTATGTATTAGACTTAAAAAATATATAAATAAATCAAATATACTTTTGATGGAGTGTAACTAGGCAACAACCTCATTGAAGGCCCTCTTATAGGCTTGTGTATCATAAGCTAAGGGCCTAAATTTTTATTTCAGATGATCTTCACAATTGAAACTGATTTTATATGAATTTTTAAATCCATTAAATATAACTTATATTATTTAAAAATAAAATAAAAATAATTTACTAAGAAAAAACCACAAAAAAGCTATTCAACCATGGCTCTAAGAAGGCCAAATTGCATCCTTATTCAATCAAACATCTCTCCTACACTCCAAATGACTTATAATCGTCTAAAACATGTTTTAAGAGTTAAAATTAGCCTAAAAGAGGTTTAAAAAGTTAAAACCAAAATTAATTCTTCAAAAATCCTCACTTAACCTTAAAAATTTCTATTTGAAGGCTCATCATGTGACTTAATGTACTTTTGGTGTATTTTGGGAAATTTGGCTCCAAATGACCTCATTTTTGGCTTGTTTAAGGCTATAATTGGATGATAATCCTACTATTTACCTCATGTAATAAGGCATAGTACTAGATAGGCAAAAAAAATTATTTAGGGCAATTGTGGCCAACAGATCTTCTTGGACAAGTGTCTATATGAAGCATGACATGTTCCTCAAGTTGGTGTAGAGCTTCTCATTGTCTTATTTGAAAATTCCTTCATGATGATGAGTAGTCCATAAATATTTAACTTATTTTGGAATGTGTTGACACATATTATCTAACATGAGAAGATGGAAATGAGATCAGGGATAGACATATGTGCCTTCAAATGATAGCCTTCTTTGTTACACTTATTGTTCACTTGATTACAACTACTCACTAGAATTTTAGGTCTGACTTCACACTTGTAATATAATTGAATTGAATTTTCTCATATATATGCATTATAGAGGTGTTTAGACACCTATTGAATAACTATTTGTCCTCTAGTCTTTCAAATAGACCTCAAAATTTATAATGACACTCTTCTCACTATCACATTTAGGCAGTCACTTTGCCTTCTCACCATCTATTTAGACTACTAGAAATTAATGTATAACATAGAGGTTTTTATGCACAACCATGGTGATAAAACATTTTTAGGAGTTATGAAAATTTTGTAAAGACCTCCCAAAATGGTTTTCACTTGTCCATTCTCCTTTTTACTTATAACACACTTCAAATCCTATAGGAAACATAATATTAGGTTTATCTGTAAAAATGATTATATGAATAAATTAGGTGGAAAGTATATTAAAGGATTTAAAAAAATTCTAAAACACTTTCATGGAAATTTGACCCCACCTGGATCCATCTCCATTTGTTTCTACTCCATCAGGTCGAAGCAAGGGTTTTAAGTTGGTTTTTGATCTCCTAGACTATTAATGATGGTTCATAAAAGTTATACATCTAAATTTTGAACCAATTCCACAAAGATGCATTATAATTCCCCCTTCAACTATTTATAGCTTTTTGGGTCACCATACAATTGGTCTATATTAATATGAGAAAATAAACATGGATTTTTGCATTCTTGACTATGTTCAGGATACCCCTGATAGGAATTAAGGCCAAAATGACCAATTTTGAATGGTTTTATGTAAACCAATGGATACAATCAACCCTCAACTCTCCTTTGAAAGTTTTCACATGACTTAGAAGGATCATATAGTCATATGGATCAAGTAAGGTGCCTAGAGGGTTTAGGCTTAGTAGACCTAGACTATATATCTAAGTCTATAACCAACTGTGAGTGCTTATTATGATTTTAAGGAATTTTAATAATTTTTTCATCTTTATTTCAAACCTATAAATACATTCATAGTGCCTTAAATGGTCTTCCCTTTGTACATTCAACATTACTATACTCAAACTATAGGTTGGGATGCCTATGGAGTACCCTCTATTTGAGTCAAAAAGAGGGTATATACCATATTCATAAGACTCAAATGATAATATGGGTGGATTTATTAGGTCATGAATACCATATATACAAAAATTATATGCTTGATCACATTCATTGACACTTCAACACTACAAATCCTCAAGACTAGCTTTTAGACATATGACTATAGGTTGGGGTTCAAAACATAATCCTTGTTCTATTTCCTCTATTCCTAAAGGTCACATGGAAGTGGTATAATCACTATAATGATATATTCAACATGGCCACCCACCTTTCGTTACTACTTACCAATCAAATTGCATGTTTCATAACCTAGGCTAGTGTATGTTTGTGTCAACCTATACGTGCTTATTAGGTGAAACCAAGAGTTTTATGTAGGTGGATACATGTAAAATAATTGTAATTCATGATTTTAAATTATTATTTAGGTTATTAAGTCATTTTTAACCTAAAATCAAACATCTCTACATATTATCCAAGCTTGGATCTTTTTCTATCTTAGACTGCTCTTCAAATTTCAATTCAACCTATAGGTATGCATTTTAAGGAAGTTGTGTGACTCCTGTAAGTGGGAATTATCTTATTTAAACACTATAATTCACTCCCTTAGTTCCATATTTAAGTCATTATGAACATTTCACATTTGTATTTACTTGTTTCTTACCATGAGACCATACAACCATTCTCACCATCAACACACCTAGGTTTGTAAATTGATCCAAATTTGTTTAGGATTAAATGGTACTGTAGTTTAATAAATATATTTAGTGGAAACATAAGTGAAAATCCACTCTACCATCATTTATATTGACCTGTAAACCTCTTTCTTATGTTAACATGTGACAACTAGGTCTAGGATAGAAGAGAGGAACTATTAGTCTCATACAAATCTCATGATCTTTAACCAACAGTTGACACCATCTAGAAAAAAAAGATATTTTGGAGAAGTTAAGGTAAGGCTTCCCCTTAAGCCACTTTCTTTAAGTTTAAAAGTATAAGTTTTCTTGAAATGGTTATAACTATGTTGATGACTTGAGAACTCCATTCAATTCCTTTTCAAAGGCTTAGTCTATAGTTTTTTCATCTTGATAAACTACTCACACCATAAAATCCCTTTCCCCATCAATATGATTGTTTAGAACCTATTTCCAACTAACTGTAGATCCTTATTTTAAACATTTGACTATGCTTTAGAATTTTAGACCTTTAAACAATCTTCAAATAGTAAAATTTTCATTTTTACATGTCTAAAATCTAGAAGAATTCATCAATGTCTTCTAACTTATGTTGACAATTAGACACCACTATATAAGGAAAACATTTCTCATAGTAGTTGTTAATGGTGTTAAGATAGTGGATTCTGCATAAATATTTTTATGACTTTTTCAAACTCATCTTAACCAATCTATAGATGTTTCTATGGAGGTTATGACCAACCAAGTAATAAGGGTTTGAGAACAAACGCATACCATTATTTACCTGAATCAATAGGAAAATAAGCTTTGCAACTACCAAAACATGTTCTTACCATCAATGGACTTCTATCATAAGGAAATTATTCTTCTATCCTTCCATGATCAAACATTCCACACTAGGTTATAAATAACATGAAAAGGGAGAATTTTTTTCAAGCACAAGTACAACTCTTAGTTTGCATAGATCAATTCAAATAGAGAAGGAAACTTAAAGTGTTGGGTATGTGCAAGCACTTTGGAGGCACTAGTAGTCTTATTGTTTATTCATGAAGTACAAACCACAAAATTTCAAACCATGTCCATGGAATGTGAGATTATAAAGACTATTTTCAACCCCCAAGTGCATTAAAAAAACTCTCATCCTCCAGTCTATACCAATAAAAAATTAGTTGACTTCTTTGACTTGCCCAAGAAAGTGATGGCATAGATGGATCAATTTTAACCATTTTTGCAGTTGTCAAATATTATTTAGCATGGAGATGAGTTATGGGAATTTTAAAAGACTCTCTTAAAGTGGAAACATGTGTCAAGACTGTCATGAATATGTATAACTAACTAAAAGTGGCATATTTTGTAGTTAAACTCCTTTATACATCAAACATATAATTATCAGTTTCTAAACTACCATCTAACATCTAAATGACACATGGTACGTTATATATCTTCTTCACACACTTGAATTTGGTTAAAAATTATAAAATTCACTAAGAGTGATCAAAAAGGTGGCCAAAAGAATATGACACAAATGATAAAAATGGCCAAAGTTTAAAACACATTAAGTGACCTTCAAAACATGACTAGACAACATTTATTACCTTTATTACCATGTTGTGACTTAACAAGACCCTATATAAAGTTTGAATATATTGGGGTTTAACCTAATTTCACTTAGGTCAAATTTGGTCAATATATGTGTAATAAAGATGACACTTAGTGCATGTGTTTAGATTATAAGGAACTCAATAAATACACTAAGATAGAAAAGTTCCATATTCCTATAATTGATAGTTTATTAGATGAATTGCATGGTGGTGTTTATTCCATAAAACTTAATATGTGTTATAGTTTTAGACACTAATTCTAAATTATATAGTTCTTAAATCTTGTACACTTGGAAAATACATATCATGTATGTACCTTCAACTTTTAGATGCTTCTTGTTACTGAAAGGCTGGTTTACACTATCTCTTTGTGCCAAATTTATTATCTCTTAGTCTAGACAATGTATTTTGATTACTCAAATATTTTATCATTCTTATAATTTTATAAACTTTTTTATCTTGTGTACCTAAAATTTTTGTACCTTTGCCTTTTTTCCATCTCCCTAGACACCTACATCCTATTTAGATGCATACATCAATGCAAGTGTCATACTGAAACACAAGTGTCCATTACCCTAAAGTCTTCCAAATTTCAAATGAAATGTATTCTATGGTCAGCCTAAGTTATTAAATGTAAGATATTATGCACAAGGATTGGTATATATATAATATCAACCCTCATCCATTTTTCACCTAGAAACTTCTTACCTATTCACAAGGAAACTTACCAAAAGGCATTCAATTAAGCACTCAAGTGAGTAAAACATTCTTATTTTTATCTTATTTTAATTTCACTCATTAGGATAACATATATATAGGTCTAAAGTATTCAAGGATCATTTCACAATCAATATTTTCCAAATTACAAGTTAGGTCACTTTATGTAGTTGTTTATCACACATTACATGACAT